>JAKCPI010023950.1:0-230472 GCA_023213315.1 Euborellia annulipes | reverse complement strand
ATCCAGAGGTGTTTCTCGGGGGGGGGGGGGTAATCTGGTGTCTCGTCGCACAGCACACTATTTTTTTTTAATTTCGGTAATTTAAAAGCGCATTCTGTATTTGTTTGCCAGAATATAAATACACATCAAATTTTTAAGTATTAATTTTAAAAATTTTACATTAAAAATAAATTTTTTTGCGAAAAAAAGGTATTTTTTTCGAATCTCGGGGGGGGGGGGGTAATTACCCCCTTTACCCCCCCCTTGTATCCGCCCTTGCTTGTTGGTTACACTTAAAATTAACTTCTTCCAGTAACAATGGAAAATTCACATAATTATTTAATATCTTATATAAGAACAGAATATCATTAATTAAAACAAATTTATCTACTGATTTCAAACCGATTATTCCACACACAATTTGAAAATTATAAAATTTATAAAATCTTAAATATTTGACATAAACGTGCCATACAAATTTCTTTACTAACTTATCAAAAATATCAAAGTTTCTCTCACCGCCCCATATTACAGAACCATATAATAATCTGCTTAAAACCAGACTTCTAAATAGGGAAATGACACAGTCTTTATTGTGAAATTCTCTAGTTATATTCTGGATCAGGCCTAGCACTCTGTTACAGTTTACTCTCGTCATTTGAAGATGATGTTTAAATGAGAGTTTTCTATCAAAGTACACACCTAGATCTTTGATTGTTTCCGTGTTGGTTATATCATCATTGCCCAATTTATAGACATATGTTAAAATCACAGTTTTCCTAGAGTAAGATATTGATTTTGTTTTACTCTTATTTATTTTAAGTCCATTTTTAGAACACCATTCCTGCACAGTGTCGATGTCACGTTGTAAGCTGGAGCAATCCAGTACATTGTCTATTGACCTAAAAACTTTCAAATCATCAGCATATAACAGAGCTCTTGAGAATTTTATGCTGTCTAAGAGGTCATTTATGAAAATTAGAAAACACAATGGCCCCAAGACACTTCCCTGAGGAACTCCATTATCAACCAAATACGAACATTCTGATACAATATTGTTACATTTTATGGTGTTCTTTCTTTTACTGAGATAGCTCGAAAACCAAGAACATATTCGTTCATCGACGCCGTAACGGGAAATCTTGTCAACCAACAAGGAGTGATTGACGCAGTCAAATGCCTTAGATAAATCAAAGTACACCGTGTCCACTTGTTTACAAGCCATCAGAGCATCAGAGACAAGCGATGAGAAACAACACAAGTTGGAGATGGTTGATGGTTGATCTGCCCACAAGAAAGCCATGTTGATCGTCATGGATTATTCCCTTGAAATGAGAGCTTAATCTATCGTAAATTGTTCTTTCAAAAATCTTTGCGAAGTTGTTAAGTATGCTAACTGGTCTATAGTTAGAAACCTCTACAATGGAGCCTGACTTATGCACTGGAACAATATACGCCTCCTTCCAGAGTTCAGGATAAGTTTGCTGCTTTAAACTTAAATTAAAGATGTAATGCAGAGGTACCAGTAGACATTCAAGACATCCCTTAATTAAAAATGAAGGAATGCCATCAGAGCCGCACGTTCGTCCAGGTTTAAATGATGATGATATCACTCAAAGTTATATTTAAGTACGGGAGATTGTTATTAGAGAATCCCAGGTTAGATGAGGGAAACAGCCGAGACTGAACAGGAGTGGCATTCTTAAAGTAATCAGCAAAAAATTTCGATATATCACCATTTTCTACTAGACATTTAGATCCATTCATGAGACAGATTTTAGAATGAGTCCCCTTAATATTATTATTGATGTAATTCCAGAAATTTTTTGGCTGTTGAATTAGTTTATTTTCAATATTCCTTAGATATCTCTCTTTACAAATTCCTAATTTCTTTTTAAAAATTTTACTGACATTATTGTATTCATTATAGAGATCTAGGGTGTGAGTTCGTTTCCATTTTTTATGGAGAAAATTCTTTTTTTCATTTAAGTGAATAAGCGAACGAGTAAACCATTTAGGATATTTATTTCTAAGATTGGAATTATACATAGGTATATGTTTGTTCATAAAAAATAATATGGTAGATGTGAAGTTTCTAACAATGTCAACCTTTCCATCATTTAATATTGAATCCCAATCTTTATTAAGTAGATCTAGGTATAGGCCGTAATAATTGCCTTGTCTATAGTTAGAATGTCCGTTAGATGCAGAAGATGGGAAATTGTCATATCTATTTATTTTTAACTGAATAGACAGTGTCGGATAATATCTGTCAGGTGTTACTAGGTCATGTAATGAAGAACATATGTCTATTTTATCAGGAATCTTGGTTAAACAAAGATCAAGTAGATCTCCATAATAATTGTAAATGAAATTACGCTGGACAAGATTTAAAAATGATTGAAATGATACAAGTGAAATAGCCCTATTTTTAACAGAATGTGTACACTTTGAACATGATAGAGTAGACCAATCAATTTTGGGACATTTAAAATCCCCCACCAAAATGATATCATAACATGTAAAGTCTAGGGTAGATTCAATTTTACTAAAATAACTATTTAACAAGTTTTCGTCCATACCTGGGGGAATATAGATATTCCCCAGTAGAAAAGGTTTAACATTTTTATTTATAACAATTTGAATCCATACGGAGTCGACGTCTTCAGTCTCCAAATCGTGTCTGCGAAAAGCATGGATGTCCCTTCTTACTGCAGTCAATACTCCTCCTCTGGAGGCCATTGCTTCAGATCGATGTCTACCATAGAACTTGGAGACCAGAACACCCTCAGGCCAAGATTCAGGATCAATAGCAGTCTCATATTCATCAATTTTGAGCGATATGTGAAAAGATGCATACGTATCATATCCTGTTTTCAATCTTGTACACCGAGCAGATTTCAATTTGATGTTATCTTTAAGATGTTTCAATATGTCATTGACATCAACTTCAGGCGCAAGCCTACTAACAAAAATCGCATTTCGTCTTTTAACCTCCTTTTTAATTGTTGACAATGAGCATACGTTATTTCTTCCAATAACGATAGGCTTAAAATTATTCTGTTTATTTGACTTGTTTCTTTTATAAGTGACTTTTTTAAAGCTCTCATTATCTAATTCCGGCTCATCAAAAGAGGGCACAACAGTCTCCATTGATACGCTTGTAGCTTGAGCATATGACTTTTTATAATTTTGACCAAGAGAATTAGTGTTTCGTGGCTCCGATGACGTTTCAAAGGCATTATTCACTTTTTCCACCATCATTTTATCAACATTATCATGTTTTAAAGACCGAAAGCCTCTTGTTTACGAGGGCATTTCATTGATAATGTTCATTCTTTCAAGTTTATTATTCAATTCAATAACTAAAAGTTTAAGAGACATGTTTTCCTCTTTCAAATTTGCCACTTCATCAGACAAAAATGTGACTGTTTCGAGAATCTTGTCTATTTTTGAATCTTTATCAGATAGCTCTGTTAACTTTTGTTATTTGTGTGCTTGATTGGCTGTCCAAATTGGAGCAAGAACTGCAAGAAAATTTTGATATTCCATCATCCCCAATAAAGCCGGGTAAATCATCAGGAGTGATATTTACACATTTTATATGAAACGCCTTTTCGCAAGCGCCATTGCAACATATAAATGATTGTCTAGGAAAAATTCTTTCATTACAATCTCCACATTTGCTATTGGCCATTATTTAAATATAATGATTATGAAAACTTGAAATTATATTAGCATTAAAATAGAAACATAAATAATAAAAAGTAAAAAAACAGATACAAATATAAATAGTAATATGTTCAAATTAAGGAGAATCTAGGGGCACGCTGACCGAAGCCGATCGCCAGCGACTTAAAAGGACATTGGAACGGCCTTGGAAAGGGATTTGCTGTGATTGAGAAGTAGTTATTACTATTTTTGCATGCAAGATTTATTTATATAATGAAAATAATCAGTTAAATCTGATTAAAGATTAATTTATAAAAAAAGAGAGAAGAACAAAAAGAAAAAATTCATTATCACCCAACGTAATATATATACGCCTTAAAAAATAATTAAGGGTGTTCAATTTATATAGAAAAGGGGTGTTTGAATTATAGTCTAAAAATCTGCCACTATCAGACGGCTTTCTATAGATGTCAAAGGACAAATTTCCCTCAGTGTTTTTAATGATTAGCAGGTCAAGGAAGGGTATCTTATTATCAATCTCGGTCTCATACGAATTTTATATTCGGGTGGAAAGATTTGATTTTTTCTAACTTAACAATGCTTTCAGCTCGATAAATGGACTGATGATGGTTATATTTCATAAAAACCGAAACTGTTTCCTTAACAGAGTTTCATTTCGTGGAGACTAACTACCTGGCTGCTTGCTCCTTTATCTTCTTATTGAATCTTGATTGTGTTTGATCTGTGATTCAGATTCTATAATCAACGATTCACCAGCAGACTAAACTCTTACAATGCTCATATTTAATCATTATTAAAATTATTTCTGATGAATTTGTAACGTTTTTTCTTTTTGATTTTTGTATGATAAATACGTATTATTCATATTCTGTGTTTTTTTTATTGAGTTCTACCCTTGACCAACCGACACAGAAGAATGGAATTGAAACGAAGAGATTTCACCTAAGGGACTACCTCTGGAACCAACGGGTGCAATTTCGCTACAATATTATCAAGAAATATTTTAAATCCTTAATAATCCCGGCACTTCCACCAGGGCGCGGGGTTTGGATTGCCCGAGGCATACATCGGGCCTTATGTCACGATCTTTCGCTGTTACTAGCAGCAGAGTTTGGAATGCCCTCCCCCTGCATGTCCGTGAAGCTTCCAATTTCAGAACCTTCCGTTCCCTGCTATCCGTCCATCTGGGGGTGAGAGATTCTGGGAGATTTTGAGAGACATATATGGCGCCGTGTTTGATCGGAAAGTTGGTCACCTGATTCCTGCCCAACACTGTCGCGAGTCGAATGATGGATGGATATAAGTGGGTTCTTAATAAATTGTTTTACAAACTCCAATTACAGAGAGACGGAGGAGACATTGGCAATGTTTGAAAATTTTCATGGCAAGTGGGATTTGAACCCGAGCTGGGTGGACAACTCTAGATTCGTAATCCGCAGCTTATCCGATTAGCCACGAGCCTCCTCTTTTTGCACAGAGTCTCTTTTGCTCTTTTTGCACAGAGTCGAGGTGAAATCAAACAAATGCGCCTCGCTTTTTTGAGTTATATAAAAGCGAAGATATATGAAACAAATAAAATTCTGTAGGGGTTTTATTTAAGTGAAAATATTTCCTGGCTTTTATATAAAAGCGAGGCGCATTTTTTGATTTCACCTCGATTCTGGGCAAAAATAATGCGAGGCACCCTTTTTGGCACCTCTGATGTTTTTGGTTGAGATATTTAATATTGAAATATTATATAATAAGTAAAAAATAGTTTGAAAAGAAATTAATGGCTGAGTGATAATTAAAAGGAACAGGTAGATGAAGGCAGCCAGCAAAGAACAAAAACTTCATTTAAATATCGTCGACGTTTCGGGAACTCGTCGCTCCTATCTTCAGGACCTACGGTCATCGAACAATTTATTTGGTGTTAGCTAGGTAAAATTACAATTAATCTTTACAAGTATTTTTTAAAAAACAAAACATGACAAAAAACTTACGATAAATTGTTAATGTTGTTTAGATTGATACATATAGGTCATACAAAATTGCAACACAAATCTGCATATACCATTAAATGTATGTTACATTGTCTATGAGAATCGTAGTAGGTGCCTGGGCTTAATTTATTGTTGAATGGGCCCGAAACATCAGCACTGACCAAGAGTAAAAGACTGAATTTTTTACAAATGCACAGTATTAATAAATATATAAATATTTCAATAGTAATAATATTAAATAAGCACTCATACTTAAATAAATTCCATTTCCTAGTAGTAGGGATTTAAAACATACAAATAGACAAATTTTTTTCTTTTTTTCCCCAAAAAAATACTTGTAAAGATTAATTGTAATTTTACCTAGCTAACACCAAATAAATTGTTCGATGACCGTAGGTCCTGAAGATAGGAGCGACGAGTTCCCGAAACGTCGACGATATTTAAATGAAGTTTTTGTTCTTTGCTGGCTGCCTTCATCTACCTGTTCCTTTTATAATAAGTAAAGTACACCATAATAATGTAAACTTTACTATAGTCACTGAGTAAAAATACATAAACATTCATCGGATACTCGTAAAACTGAAACAACCACTATCACCAACTGCCGTGCCTGAGAGTAATTAATTTGTCTTATTTTATTTCAAGTCCTTAAAGACTTTAGGCTTAAGTGTAGGGTATTTTTTTTTTTTTTTTGTTTATCTCAATATTTCTCGGCACCCTTGGGGCCCGGAGCACACCGGTTGGGAGCCATTGCTCTATACCAGGTATATTACTTATATAGGTAAGAGAAAGTAAAAAAACATGATTATTTAAGATAACAAAAATGATAAGAAACGAAAAATAGCTTAGAAGAATTTCTTACCTTAGCATCGAGTTCGCCTTTGGCTCCATTTTTTCGTACAAGGAAGGCAGTGGGTTTATCAGCCTGAACACCAGCGTTCGGGAATTGGAACACTTCTAACTTATGCGCATCACCCATGGCTGGTGAGATGAAGAGCTTGTAGGGTGAATCGGGGGATGTGTTGGTCGTTGAACTTGATACCAACGCGATACTCCCCTGAAAACAAAACAATCTTAATACTTTATACTCTAAAGTTATTATAGCTTATAGATTGTAGATTGGTTGAGTAGTTGGTGTAATAAAGCATCGAGATTTTGGTGTAAATTAGAACGCAAATATCCTGGAAATCTTCCGAACGGGTAATCAGATCAGACTAAATGTTATATCAATCTCTGCAGAAAGAAAAACTCTAATAGAGCAAATAATTCACGATTAATTAACTCTAAATCAATTTTTTTCTCGAAAAACATAATTTTTTATGCAAAAAATTGTCATTTTTCCGTAAAGCATATCTATTTGACCATAAAAGCTATATTTAATCTAAATATATTTCTAGAAAGATTTATTCAATACCTCCCTCCCCGGACCATTTTTTTTCTTTTTTTAGATATGGCGTCACTTTACAGCGATAGAGCGCGCGGCCGGACATTCTTAATTGAAGGTTTAAACCAGTGGTTCTCTTTTTTGGCCCATCTTTCTGGAGGATGACTAACACCTATGGCCCCCCTTTACATTTTCATTCTATGCCTAATTTTAATTTGAAGTACAGTGTAAATAATAAAGAATTTGTATTATTTTAGACAGTTTTATTACCGTAGGCCTAACTATAAACAACCAAAGCAGTTTTATCCGTTCACTCTTAGCTCTAGTATCAATATATGCATTTTACATACAAATTTACATGGTTCAAACAAATTTGATAAAATTCATGGATTCTGTGATCTGCATCTGCATTTACTTACAAAACATGATTTAAAATCTTTAACAAAAAAATGTACTCTACTTTATTTCAAAGTTAAAAATAAATCAAGTTCCTCAGATAACGTTTTCTTTTCAAAGTGAATAAATAGAACAGCTGCAGAAATAGTGACTAAAACGTTGAAATTTTGTTTAGTTAAATTGAATTATTAATTACTAACAAAAATAAACCATAATTAAAGGCAACATTTTTTTTGAAAAATAATCCTAACCTCTAGAGTAGTGGGGAAGATTTTTATTATTTATCTTTACCCAAACTTTAAAAATAATTTTATTTTTATGAAAAATAGGTCTTTTTTCGATCAATCTTTATTTAATGAAAACAAAAGTGACGTTTCGATTCTAGATTGGAATTATCTTTACTATTTTATTTTTATGATATTTTGTCCTTTTCTAATTTGACCATTCTGTAAATAGATTTTTCTCTTTGATTTTTATTTTTTTAAATATTAGTAAACTCTAATAATTTTTTCACCTTTGAATACTCATCGCCCCCAATTATTTATTGCCCCCCTGAAAACCCAAATCGCCCACTTAGGGGAGATCGCCCCCAGGTTGGGAACCACTGGTTTAAATCATTGTAGATTCCGAACGACTAATCAGATCATACTAAATTTAAATTTGTGTTTTACTTAAATTACTGCTTGAAAATCTTAATGAGATAATTTACCAAAATATCTCAGATAGGCCTACTATAAGTACTAGAACCATGATTTTTTTTTTATTTTTTAAAGCATCATTCAAACAAGGGCGGATACAAGGGGGTAAAGGGAGTAATTACCCCCCCCCCCGAGATTTAAAAAAAAAATACTTTTTTTTGAAAAAAAAAAAAAAAAAAAAATTATTTTTAATGTAAAATTTTAAAAATTAATACTTTTAAATCTCAGCCAAAAACATCGGAGATGCAAAAAGGGGCGCCTCGCATTATTTTTGCCCAGCGTCGAGGTGAAATCAAAAAAATGCGCCTCGCTTTTCTGATTTATATAAAAGCGAGGATATATGAACACAAATAAAATTCTGTAGGGGTTTTATTTAAGTGAAAATATTTCCTCGCTTTTATATAAATCAGAAAAGCGAGGCGCATTTTTTTGATTTCACCTCGACGCTGGGCAAAAATAATGCGAGGCGCCCCTTTTTGCATCTCCGATGTTTTTGGCTGAGATTTCACTTCTTTTTGTGAAATATTACATTTAAATTTTATTTAATAATTTTTGTTTATTAAATATTAAGTTATCCCATGAATAGATCTTTTAATATGCATTCCAAACAGTAAAAAATAAATACATCGTTTGGTATTAATTCAAAATGATAAACATAGGATTTCACCAAATTTTATAAAATTTTAGGATTTTTATTTTTGTTATGTTGGTTGGATGTGAATACATCGTTTGGTATCTATTCGAAACGATAAACATAGGATTTCCCTAAATTTTATAAAATTTTAGGTTTTTTATTTTTGTTATGTTGGTAGCACTTCTTATCACGTTAATCTATTGTATTTCTATCTGAAGGGATCCATCCTAAAAAATTTTATTCCATTAGGGATGGAAATTACTAATATTAATAGATATGTTCCTAGATGACGTCATCAGGGAGCAAAATAGTCAAAATTTTCTTTTCGCCACGTTAAAGATAGGACAAATTTGAAATTTTGAATACCCCTCAAAAAGTCACTTTTGATCCAAAATGAAATTTTATATCAAAGGTATCGGGTTTTTGATAGTATCTATTTGTATTTTAAATTTCATCCAAATCGGTCTAGCAGGGAAACCTGTAGCTTTGTCTAAAAATTTGAAAATTGAAGAAAAGAATGAAAAAAAAAAAAGAAAAAAAAAAAAAAAAAAAAAAAGGAAAAATAAGAGACTAACTTTTGACCTTCCGAAATCGGCAAAATCTCAACTTTGCGCCTCTGCCATTCTGTTTGGCACTGGAATTTTTTTTTGAATTTGTGCTCAAAATAATCCTTATTTATTCTAGTTTAATATAAAAAAAATTTGGCTCCGATATCTTAAAAACTTTTTGAGATATTCGCCCAGAAAGAGAAAAGTTTCTCAAAAAAATTTTTTCACGTCCCTATCTTTTATTAAGGATTTAAAATCATTCTTGATAATATAGTCTAGGGACGACTCGTCCATCTAAATGCAATGGGCCATTGGCATCTATTGCAATATCAACTAAATGGTAGTATTAAGGGTTTCTTTGCTTTCTTTTGCTCTTTACTTGCTCGGCGACGAGTCGCTCCCGCGACTCTTGATTACCGAAATTAAGAAAAAATTGTGTGCAGTGCGACCAGTAACACCAGATAACCCCCCCCCCCCCCGAGAAACACCGCTGGATCCGCCCTTGCATTCAAAGCAGTGCAAGAATAGAATTTCGTTAGGAAAATCGCATTAGTGCCCTTACTTCTCCTATCTAAGAGTAAAATGTGATTCAAACAATTTTGAGGGCTAAATGAAAATATACATTTTAAATAACATTTAAAAAATAACTGATTTATGAATGTTAATGAAAACTAATACTTAATAATAAAAAAAAAAATACAGTAGAGTCCCGTTAATCCGAACTAATTGGGACCGAGGGTCGTTCGGTATATCGGGAAGTTCGGAATTAGTTAATTTTGATAATAAAGTCGAATTTATAACGTAAATCGTGAAACTTGCCGGTGATATTAAACTCTAAATAAATATTTCATAATATTTTTTTAAAATAAAGTTCCTTTAATGTCTAATTTTCATTTATATTCCTCTTAAAAAAAAAAAAAAAATCGTACGCAAAAAGAGTTCGGATTAACCGGAAGTTCGGATTACCGGGACTCTACTGTATATATATACAGGGATGGGCAAGTTACTCGATTTTGAGTAACGAGATACAAAATACCAATTACTTCAGATTTTTGTAACGAAATACAAGATACCAATTATTCACGGGTTTGTGTAACGAGATACAAGATACCAATTACGTATTTCAAATACAATGAAAATACCAATTACAAACAAATTTTTCCTTGATTTTAAAATACTTTTTGGTGGGCTAATTCTGGAACTAGAGCCCTGCACGGGTACCCGTGGCCCGTTACCCGCCCGGCCCGCGGGCTTTGGAGGCCATGAAAAAATTACGGGCGGGTACGGGCGGGTAGCAAGTCTAAATAAACGGGTTCGGGCGGACGGGCATGCAAATGAAATTTTATTTAAAAATTGCTAGACATTCGTTCATTCATTCACTAAATCTCGGGCGGGTATGGGCGGGTTTGAAAAAATTCCGGGCGGGCCTTAAGAATGATAAAAAATTACAGGCCGGGTACGGGCGGGAAGTCAAAAAAAAATACGGACACGGGCCGGTCTGGGCCAAAAAAAATCGGCCCATGCAGGGCTCTATCTGGAACCCTAAATAAATTTAGTTTAGGAAAGTGGCAGCTAAACTTATATTGGAGAATACCTTTGGAAAATCGAAAACAATAAAATTAATCATGACACTAAAAAAAATTTATTTATTTATTTATTTATTTAACCACTGCACAACAACTTTGAAGCCACTTATCGGCAGGTTACAAATAGTCAAATATATTTAACATACATTTTGGCATACATTTTGGATCAGTCTGTTAGAGAAGGAGAAAGAACCTCCTTTAAAGTCCTAGGTGGTCGGAAGAAAAGGTCCAGTTCACCGTATTCCCTATCATACAAATCACACATCCTATATAGGGGTGATCTCTTAAGAAAATTATTCCTAGGATGTGGCAGATAGAACAGGTCACGATTTCGAGTGGTCATTGAAGGGGTGTGGAAGTTTAGGAGGGACAATGAATAGGGATCATCGACAATTCCCCGTACAAGCCTGGTATGATGGAGTATGTGCATGGCCTCTCTTCGGTCACGAAGGCATCCAAGACCATGCTCCTCCAGGAGAGCCCGGTAATTGAAAGAATCAACCGCAGGATAATAACCATGCTTTTTGTAAAAAAGATATTTCAAAAATTTCTTGTTGATTCTTTCAATTTTGTCAATACTTGGTGAATAGGACTCCAGATAATGGCGCAATATTCAAGTTTGGAGACGACATATGTGCGGTACAACACAGAGATAGGATTTAGTTGAGAAAAATCTCGCGTGTTTCTAATTATGAAACCTAGCATTCTGTGTGCACTAGCACATATGTCATCCATATGTGACACAAAAGATAATTTAGTGTCAAAAATCACACCAAGATCCCGAGCCTCCGTTACTCTAGATATTATGACATTATTCAAATTATAATTAAAAATTATAGGTGTTACTTTATTGGTAAATGTCATAATTTTACATTTACTAATGTTAAGATCTAATTTATTAGTTTTGCACCAGTCCGATAACCGACAGAGGCTCTCCTGTAGAGAATGACAATCATCTAAGGTCTTTATGGAGTTAAAAATTTTAAGGTCGTCAGCAAACAAGAGTTTCTGACAACCTATATTATCTACTATGTCATTGATGAAGAGTGTAAATAGCAATGGTCCCAGAGTAGAGCCCTGGGGCACCCCAGAGCCGGCCATGTAGAATGATGACCTAAAACCATTAAACTGCACAAAGAACTGTCGATTAAGAAGATAGGATTTGATGAGAGAGAGGAAAGGATTTGAGGAGAATGAGTTGAGCTTATTCATTAGAATCTCATGGTCGATCTTATCAAAAGCTTTAGAGAAGTCTGTATAAATACAGTCAAGCTGACCATGAGACTCAAGTTCTGTTGAAATCAAGTGGGTGAAATACGTAAGATTACTCACAGTGGATCTGCCTTTCATGAAACCGTGCTGGTACGGAGATATTTGGTTTTTTACTTTCTGATAGATAGTGGTGTGTATTAGTTTTTCATACAATTTACTAAAACCAGATAGAATAGCAATAGGTCTATAATTACTGATGCTAGATCGGTCACCACTTTTGTGTACCGGGACTACCTTAGCCAATTTCCAAATTTCAGGGAAAGTACGGGTCTTAAGTGATAAATTAAAAATATGAAAAGGTTTCAAAAAACCAAGTTTTCAAAAGTTTTGTCGGATAATCTGGAACTTGATGGAGAATGAATAAACCCGCAAATGAAAACAATCTTTCAACTGGGGCAGAAGAACAAAGATTTAGTCGTTGAGAGCTGGTTGAAAGAAGAAAGCAAAAAAGTTTTTTAACGAAGAGTGAAAATTTGGCGGATTGATTGACTTCTCGTTACTGGTTTTTACTAAGATTCGGAGCAGAGAACCCACACGACGATTACATACAGTAATATTAAATAAATTAAAACGATTCCAGCTCCCTCTGCAAGACTTTTTATACGGCGGCAAATTAAAAAAAAAGTATTTGGTATCTGGAATTTCAGATACCAATTACTAAAAAATGTAACGAAATACAAGATAGCAATTACTTTGCCTATGCTGTAACGAGTTACAAGATACCAATTAATATTGTATTTGGTATCTTGTATTTCAAATACATGTAACTGATTAACGCCCATACCTGTATATATATACCTGTATATCAGTAAAGTACTAGTAATCTTTCGTTCAAAAGTTTCGTGTTACTTGCCAGAGGGTAACTAAGTTTTATTTACTTCTGTTTTTACTTTTTATTTTTAGTAATAACTTCTTAAACAAAAATATAAAAACGCGCCTTTAGTTAGGCAACCAAACTATCATCTCGTATTCTACTTATCCATAAAAAAATTTTTCTTTTTTGGCATCTGAAACTATTTGGATTTGGAAATTAATATCTATTAATTTTATCACTCAGGATGGGAAGTGATTTGTAAATTTAGTTAATCGTCATCTCAAAATAAATTCATAACCATAATCGATTTGTTTATTAAATATAAGGATCGTGTCTAATTGAATGGATTCAAAATTTCAGCTAAAAAAAATATATATACTTATTATTAATAGAATTATTCTTTTTTTTAAGTTTATGTAATATGAATGATGAAAGAGAACAAAGCAATGAATGAATCGGCTGATAAAAATAATCTTAAAAAAATATTAAGAGTTGCTTCATAAATAAAAGAAGTAAAAAAGAACTTTCTCTGTTAAAGAAAGAAAGAGAGGCAATCATAAGAAATTTCACCTTCGTGAATTTTTTAATTTACAACAATAATTTTAGGCGACTTTGATCTTAATCGTAAATTTATTAAACAAATGCTAATATCTGAGGATGGAATCTGATTGGTGATCGAAACTATGATATTAATTAAAACCAATTAGGATTTGTGCCAAAAATATCATTAAGAAATGTATTTTTTTATTTTAAAAAAATGTATAAAAGTCAATTCGTGTTGTTTGTTCGGTGCTTTTTATAATGATTAGGTAATTTTTAAAAATAATTTATAAGCAAAGTATTAGTTTATTTTTACAATTACTAGTTTTCGTCCCTGCGTTTTCAGAAGATACATTCATAAAATCATTTTCAGAGCACTGTATCAATTTTTTTTCTATTTAACAATAAATATTTTGACTAACAATGATTTCCTGACTATTTATCATCAAAACAAATCGGTTATTATTAGAAAGGTTAAGTTAATATTAATTAACCTATCTGATTTAATAACGGTTCTAAACATTATTATATTTAAATAAATATAAGCTATGCATGGATCAAAAATATTTTTTAATTGAATAATTCATTAAATTGATTAATTAATGTCTTCTTTTATTTCATTTATTTTCAAAAATGATACATTTTTAAATTTAAAATAAAATATTTTAAATTAAGAAAAAATTAAGAGTAATAAATTCATTTTTTTCCAAAATATTTTATATAGGCCCTATTGTATTTCTAATTTCTAAAAACATTTTATATGGAATTAAAATAATAAAATTTAGATAACATGAAAACTTGAGACTTTATCCCTTCAAAAAAATAAAAGTAAAAAAAATCCATAAATATTTTTAAAATCTAAAAATTTCAAGATAAATTTATTTTGGTATTTTTATGAATTTATGAAAATAGGTTGGTTATATCATGTAAAAAAAATAAAATAAAAATAACTGGGTTGGCGAATAGCGAAGCAAAATCGCGAGCGATGGCGTCCAGGAGGGAGCTGACGAAGCCGAAATAGCCGATGCAGACGCCCACGCCGATTTGCAATACAGAGGCGCAGGGTTACCTGGATCGCCAGCGCAGGGATTGTCAAGTTGGATTTCTTGGTAGACTTTGAATGTTTTGCCTGGCTGACTATCATTCATCTCGCCCATGTTTATTGTTCCTTTCAGATTTCACATAAAATTTGGCAAGCGCCGGCCGTAATGGGCGCGAGCGGCTTACAAATGCGCGTGAGGCGCCCCTTTTCACGCTGCGCCTTGCGATGGAGAAGCTATGAGCAAGCATGCGCAGTACTGCTCACTTCCAGGCCAGAGAGGGGCCCCTACACTTACCCCTCACTTGTCCTCCTGCAAAGATGACACTCTCACCCTCATCCTCACCCTCTTTATAATATTAACCTCCGCACATCAAATTTCCCTTATATCACAAACAAAAAATAAGTTTAGAGAAAGAGGCAGATTTATGTATGATATAGATTATATTTAATTAAATTAAAGAAGATCGGTCGTTATTTATGTATAAATACTTATACTGGACAACTCAACTACGCAAATGAATTCAACGGAAAACAAAAAATGTCGTCAATGGCACTAAGCCAGGCCAAATTCATCACTTTGATAAAAAAACATTTTAGATTGTTCGAAGGAAAAGCAGCCAACTAATTAAAAAATAAATGGTGACACCATGTCGCGAGGCATCATTCTAGACTTAAATAATATTAATTTATATATTTACATCCATCTTAAATTAATTTGGATTTTTTTTTCAAGTTCACCGGAGAAACTTTTAACAATTCAAATAAAAAAAATAGGCAACGAAGTTGCAAAACGATTCCACTCCCATTTCATACCTTAAAAAAAATCACTAACTCAACGGATTGTTATGAAAACTTAAGGCAAATAATTATTATGATTAAGTATCAAATGATTTCGTCCAGAGTAATAAATATAGGTATTCTCATCCGCCATTTTTGTGCCTTTGGCGAGCAGAAAGCAAATGATAACCAAAATTAAGTAGGCGCTGTCAAATTTATTTTAAGGATCTTAGATGATTATTTTATTTAAGAATATATCTTAAATCACTTAGCTAGCTTAATTCTTAATTAAGTTTCTTTTTTGAAATCATAATTTATATATTAGAGGCAGCGGCGTAACCAGCCTTTGAGGGCGGGGGGGGGGGCGAACCTCAACTAGGGCGCCGATTTTTTAAAATTGATTATTTTATATAATTAGATATTACTTCAGGTCCTTATTAGAGCCCTGCACGGGTACGGGTTGGCCCGTAGGCCCGTTACCTACCCGGCCCGCGGACCGGGCCGGGAGGGCTTTGGAGGCCATGAAAAAATTACAGGCGGGTACGGGCGGGTAGCAAGTCTAAATAAACGGGTTCGGGCGGACGGGCATGCAAATGAAATTTTATTTAAAAATTGCTAGACATTCGTTCATTCATTCACCAAATCTCGGGCGGAAATGGGCGGGTTTGAAGAATGGTAAAAGCCCTTTCATTTTGAGAAAATCGAAAAAACTGAAAAACTACATCAGTAAAATACTAGTACTTTTTGGCCGATTTTGATTAAAAGCTTATTTTCACGGTCCCGGGGGTGTTTAAATTAAATATAACATTTCAGTCTCATAGCTCAATTCCTTCATGCTTAAAAAAGTTTTGAATTTCAAAAAATTAAATATTAAGGCTTATACGAATCCTGAATAAATCTCCACAGCCATATAACATCAAATTAAGGCTTATATATTGCAAAATAAAAAAAAATTTTAATTATAAAGCCTCTATATACGTCATTTATTATTCACCTATGCTGGGCTGTATCTTAGATGCCGTAGGGCGCCTATGCCGGTTTCGGAGGGCGCCAAGGGCTCGATGCGCCTGGGGCGGGGGCGCCCCCCCCTCGCCCCCACCTAGTTACGCTACTGATTATAGTTTCATCCGAGTAGGTCTTGACGGTAAACCGGTTTCCGGCCGTTAAAAACCGGTAATCGCGATAACGAACCTCTAATTCCGTAAAAATCGGTTTTTCTCGAAAGTCGGTAAAAACCGGTTTTTCTCGAACTCTGTAAAAATCTGCTTTTCTCGAAACACGGCAAAATCCGTATTTTCTTTATTTTATCGAATTGATTTCAAGCTTATATTTAGTTTTAGGAAGTGTAATTTAAGATTCTTTTTTTTTTATTGAATTATAATAGAAAAAAAAATCTGAAGTGTCTTCATACAAGAAAATTTGTTTAACTTTCTCTTATTTCGTATGGGAATTAGGGGTATGACTTTTTTACAACCTCGTATCCCTGTATCATTACATGATGAACTTTTACTAAAGGTTGAATAAAATCTTACTTTCAAGGTGATTTGATAAAAAAACGTCACGCACAAAATGATTTGAAAATTTTATATATCAGATTTTTTGCCAATTTTTTGAAGTCACTCTAAATAGATACAAAATTGAACACAAGCTTTAGACTCACTTATATAGGGTCATTAGAGACACAAGGAAGTCAAATATTCTAGATAAGGTCATTGCTGAGGATGAATTTCAGTAGGGGGGGGGGGGTTGATCTTGTTAAGGGAGGAGTCTTAGTAGATTTATTCCATATCTTTGATTGCACAGCACGCTCACAGCATTGGTTGTTTCGGGCAATACTGATTGGAAATCATCTATTTTCCAGTGGGTTTTCAAGCAATTGAGCTCTGCTGATTCAGAGCTGCAGATACTTCATCAAAATCTTGAACGTGAAAGCATTGGCTGCTGATTTAATGATTAGCCCATTAGTAAGAAATGAATGGACGAATTTTGCGCATCCTGTTACGGGTTCCAGGCATCAGTATAAACGAAAGAAGGGCTAGAATGGCACGAGAGGTCAAGCATACATTGCTGATATTTCGAATTTGTTGAAATTTCACGAAGGGGATTTCATTCCTCTCAGCGAAGTGACAGAAGTCACGAGTGAGGTGGTAAAGAAACTTCATGTCGTCTCTTCAGCCGCCTGTTTCCTTAATTTTAGTTTTAACGTTGCTGAAGGCTCCTTTCAATTTATTATAATGGCTAATCAAATCCTGCACAAAGAAGTAGTGGATGTTTGGTGATTTAGTCAAACCATGGAGCTCATCGCCCATGACAACACGTAAAAGGCGATCCAGCACATGGAGCTGGCAACTAATAAACTTGGGTTTGGGGTACCTTCTCTTCGAACATTTGCTGCAGCCGATCATCGTCTGCTTTTATTTAGAATAATAAAAAAAATTCTAAAATTTGCTTTTATAAATATAATTGATATAATTTATCATTAAATCTTTATTAGAAAAATAAAATATATAGCTATGATTTTGGCTTACCCCTTCCCAGAGGTTCCCTTACCCCCCCCCCCCCCAGGATTTTCTAGAGGGTTCTGAAAGTTATAATTGACACCAAATTAAGCAAATTAAGCTAATTAAAACTCAACTACTCGCTTTGAACACCTCCCTTATATACCAGCTTATACAAGACTGCGATTATTCAACCTAAAATTTCAAAGTGGTTTGTGCGTGACCTTTTTTTTTATTTTCATGGAATAAACGTCATTATAGTCATTAATAGGCAAAAGTTCATTGAGTCGTGATACAGGAAATCTTAAAAAAAAAAAAGTCGAAAAGTCATACCCCTAATGGGAATATTCAGATAGACTGACCCACTCAAATTGATCCCGGACGCCCCCCCCCCAATTTTTACTTTCTCTTACCCTATATATAAAATATATAGAGAGAGAAAGTATTGCGATCATGTCAAAAATTCGATGTCGAGATTTTGATGGATATACATGTTTTGAGGTCCCCTGAGTCCAAAAAAAGTGGGTCCCGCAAATTGGTCTGTGTGTGTGTGTGTGCGTGTGTCTGTGTGTGTGGACAGATTTTTAGCATGAAGGAATTGAGCTACCGGATTGAAATTTTATATTTAACTTAGGTACCTTCGCAGACGCTCAAAATAAGGTTTTGAACAAAATCGGTTAAAAAGTACTAGTACTTTACTGATGTACTTTTTCAGTTTTTTCGATTTTCTAAAAATTCCCTCCAAGTATTTTTTTTTTAATTCATAAATCAACTATTTTTTAGATGCTCTTTAAAATGTATATTCTTATTTTGCCGTTGAAATCTTCTGAAGACCACTTTACTCTTGTTCTTCATAGGAAAGATAAGAGAAATGGTTGCCATGGTAACCGAATTTAAATCTTTTTCTTTTTATTAAAATCAATTATTATTTATTATTCTTTTTAAATTCCCTTTCCACCTTATCTTAGCATTGGGCCAATGTTAATTTCCTATAGGGATTTGTATGTTAATTTCGATTCAAAAGGGGGTCCCTTTGGAACTTTTTACGCATTTAAAATTTTTTTTTCCAATTCTTATTAAATTTTGTATTTATTTTATATTGTGTATAAAATGTCCAAATATGAGATTAAAATTTTGAAAAATAACCATAGTTTATTTCAAGCGATCAACATTTAAAATGCAAGTTTGAAACTAAGGTGCTATGGGAATCTAAATATATCTCGACACAAAAATCTGGTGTGACCAGCACGGTGCACAACTTTCTCTTACCGAAGGGTAAGAGAAAGTTGTGTGCTGTGCGCCAATCACACCAGATTTTTGAGTTTTGAATAACTTGGCCTCCACTGGAGCAAATTTGATGAAAATTTGAATTTAAGCTCAGGGTAGAATATAAAAGAGTATAATCAACTCAAATTGATCCCGGACGCCCCCCCCCCCCCAATTTTTGAGTTTTGAATAACTTGGACCACACTAGTGCAAATTTGATGAAAATTGGAATTTAAGCTCAGGGTAGAATATAAAAGGCTATAATCAACTCAAATTGATCCCGGACGCCCCCCCCCCCCCTCATTTTTCATAAACGATTAAAGAAAAAGAGAGAAACGAATACAATAAAAATAATAAAATTAATTATAATAATACATTTAATCACGTCTAAGTAGATTAATTAAATTGGAAATTTTTTTCTGATTTCATTGATATATAGAACATATATTTGATTTTATCTAAATAGGCCGATATTTAATTAAAATTAAATTTTTATATCAATAGGTAAAAATATTATATATCTCGTTTTTTTTAGCAGAAAAAAACAAAGTATATAATATGTATCCTCCGCCTCTTATTGTATGTATAATAAATCTTTTATTGTGGGCCGCTGAGTTTAGTGCCCGGAGAATAAGAGAGTGACAAAGAGAATAAAGAGAGTGTACGGTATTAGTCTCTCTCTCTCTTTCACTCTCCCGTCTCTTCAAATATGTTTGTCTAAAAATTTTTTATTAAATATGTACGTATTTAAAAAATTTATAATAATTATATTTATTTCATGTCCCTTATTTTCAAAGGATTTTTGGTATATACTGGTATTCAAAAATATTCTCCCTGAGTTCATATAATGTGAGTGCACCAGGTATTCCTGGTTCGTTTTCCATTTCAAGCGAGAAAAATGTATTTCAATTGAATTGGCTACCAAGCATTTTAAGAAAACGAGAAAAATTCGATAAAAACAGCCTTTGTGGCCTTTGTGGTAATTTATTAGAAACCTCACTCGTATTAATCTAATTTCAAAAGACTTCCCGATGAGCTAGAGGTGTGAAATTTGATACTTAAGGGTCCTTTTTGATGTCGCAAATAGTGATTTAGGTTTTACCAAAATAGACCAAACTAATGTGGTACTTTATTTGAAACCTCACGCGTATTTATCTAATTTCAAAAGACTTCCCGATGAGCTAGAGGTGTGAAATTTGATACTTAAGGGTCATTTTTTATTAACGCAAATAGTAAGTTAGGTTTTCCCAAAATTGACCAAACTAATGTGGTACTTTATTTGAAACCTCGCGCGTATTAATCTAATTTCAAGACTTCCCGATGAGCTAGAGGTGTGTAATTTGATATTCAAGTGTCATTTTTGATGACAACAATGATATGCCCATTTTTATCAAAATATACTTAACTAATGTGGTACTTTATTTCACGCATCCTGCCTTCTTTTTTTAATACTCTATAATAAACAAGACTAAAAAGTTTAAAATAAAAATATAATAAAAAAAACTTATTAAAAAATGCTTTTATTTAAATTGAACTAAAAAGAGAGAAATAATTTAATTGTTTTTGTTAAAATTGTTGAATATTTATGACTTAAAATAAAAGCGTGGGCGCTTCGAAGTGATTCCGAGGCTCTAAGGATATACAATTCCTTAAGCTATCAATATGCGCCCCGCGCTTTTATTTTAAGTCATAAATATTCAACAATTTTAACAAGAACAATTAAATTATTTCTCTCTTTTTAGTTCAATTTAAATAAAAGCATTTTTTTTTTAAAGTTTTTTTTATTATATTTTTTTGAGATTTGAATAACTTGGACCCCACTAGTGCAAATTTGATCAAAATTGGAATTTAAGCTCAGAGTAGAATATAAAAGACTATGATCAACTTAAAATAATTCCGGGCACTATTTGTTTGTGTCCCGTGCTCTCAGTCTTTGGGTTGTTTTTTTTTTTTTTTTTTGCTTTTGTTTGTGTGTGTGCTGATCCCTGTAACCCTAATTGGGTGATGGGGGACGAGGGAGGCTCCGGGGGCCCGCGGCCCCCTGACAAGCCAGCCCCCCTATATCGCTATCACAAGTGACTCGGCCTCAAGAGATAATTCCTAGCACATCGTATGGAAATCTAACGGGGCCCGCCAGCGTTCAGATAAATATGTTTTCTTCTACTAATCCTAATAATATTGTTTATAATACTAACTCTGTTGAGGAGGCCCGATCCTCGCCTATGAAATCCTAATAGTGAGCCAAATAGATTAAAGATAAAAATAAATAAATATTCGAGGTCAGACCCAGACCCTTTTTTTGTATTTGTAGAGAGCATTGATGATGCTTCTAGGAGGCTCCATCCTATGACAATTGGAAAGTTTATTTTTAATCAACTTCCTAAATATAAGAATAACGTAATTAATATTAAAGCGACCGGTCCGAAGCGAATTAAGATTGAGCTTAATTCTTGTCAGGCAGCAAATAATTTGATATTGGAAAGTTTATTTATAGACAAAAAATTGTCTGCATATATACCTATTTTCTTTACGGTTAAAAGTGCATTGGTGAAGAATGTACCAATCGACTTTTCTATTGAAGAATTAAAAGAAAGTGTCATCTCTCCCTATGAGGTTTTGGACATTTTTAGATTCAACAAAAAGGGCGATAAGGACACACCAATTCCAATTATTAAAATTACTTTTAATTATCAGACGCTCCCTAAGGAAATTTAGTTTGATGGGGTAATAGCTCAGGTGATTCCTTTCGTTCCTTCACCAGTGCTGTGCTTGAATTGTTCCAGACATGGCCATAAAACGGATCATTGCAAAAGTACTAAGCCAAGGTGCAGTAAATGTTTGGAAGATCACAGTACCCATCAGTGCCAATCTAGAGGTGAACCTCTTTGCATATTTTGCTGAGATTCCCACTGGGCAACAGAGACAATGAAATGTGATGAGTTTGCTATTCAAAAAATTATTAAAGGGAATATGGTTAAATATAACATGTCGTATAAAGAAGCCGAAAATATGTATTTGAATCCCTCATACGCTGGCGTAAATAAATATAGAAAAGGCGTAAAAATATATAGAAATATAGGCTTAAAAAGTAAATCAAATATAGTTTATTCAGACACTTCCAAATTATATAGTTTGTTCTGCAACCTTCATTTACTTCAATCATTCTCACCGGCAATCACAGGTTATAGGATAAAAAAATAGATAAAACATTCTTACTGTAATGTCACACGCCTCGCAGTAAATATTGGTTCCATTTTTAATATTCAAATATTTAGATAAATTTGAATAATATAGTAATTTTTTTGACGTAGAACACTGAGCTTTTGATCGAAACATTGTAAGCAAGGCAGCCTGAAGGCAGCAAGGCACATTGGCACAGAGGCTTTCGACTCGAATGGGGACCGCGGTCGCTTATTTTTGGAGGCGGGGTTTAAGGCAAGGGCGGATACAAGGGGGGGGGGGGTGAATGGGGTAATTACCCTCCTGAGATTTGAAAAAAAATACTTTTTTCCGAAAAAAAATGAATTTTTAATGTAAAATTTTAAAAATTAATACTTGAAAATTTGATTTATATTTATATTCTGGCAAACAAGTACAGAATGCGTCTTTAAATTACCGAAATTAAGAAAAAAATGTGTGCTGTGCGACCGGTCACTTCAGATTACACCCCCCCCCCCCCCGAAAAACACCTCTGGATCCGCAACTGGTTTAAGTCAACCAAACAATGGAAATGTGATTAATTGGCCGCCATTTTGAATTTTTTGAATTTTTAATAATTTTGTAGTGTAAAGTCTATTTAACACCTCTGACAATGCTCAAAACTCTAACTTAATTATAAATAGGAGAAATTTTGATTGTAAATCTTCCTCCTCTCTTTTTTTGATCGGCCGCCATTTTGTAATTAATTGACACACAAAGATGAGACACATCAAATATTGCATTGTCACGCGAGTTACATATATATATATATATATAAAATTTCAAAGCTCTAGATTAACTATTGATAGAAGTGGTCGTAATTTCGATTTTCAGATTTGGCGGAAAAACAGGAAAGCAAGTTAATAAAAGCGTTGTAAAAAAGCGTTGTAAAAACATTTATTTTTAAGAGATCGGTGGAGATATCAAATAAAATCATGAAGTCTCAAAACTGACAAAATTCAAAAGACTTTTTTTCCGCTCTCTAATTATAAATTAATTTAGAAAATTATCATTTGGAAATAAATAATATATTTTCAAAGAGGTGAATTGCACACTTTTGTGAGATTTAGTTTTTATTAAGATGTATTATGGGTCAATGTACTGAGGGTTCGTTGCTTTCCCAGTATTTATCTTATAATAACTGTATTTGATATTAAAATTTTATACACATTTTAGACTTGGCCGTGTTGACTGATGAGCATCTGACAACTGATATGCAAATTTTGTATTTTTATATAATTTTGTATATGTTTATATATAACAACCCTATCTGCATCTCAATGGTGTACACCTTGAAATTGCCAATAATGTAAGATCTGATGTTTTTATAATTTAAGATATTTAATGTTGTTGTATTACAATTTTTATGTATGCTCGTTTCAGCTCTCAAGAACTGATGATGGATTTATCTAATTAAACCCGAAACGTCTTCTCTATGGAGATTTTTATTCGATAGAGGCTCTCCTTTTGGCTGACATCCTCTCTTCCTGTCTATCATTTTAATAATTAAATTTGAAATAATTAAATAAATGTTGTTCTTGTAGACGATTTTATTACCAACTATTTTGTATTTATGGTTAAAAACATTTTGTGGAGAGGAATTTTTTTTTAATCTAGCGCAAAAGAGAGCTTTGTACTGAGAGCGCTTAGAGTGCACTATTTTGGAGGCGTGGCTTGAGCCAACTTACCGGGTTCAGAAACAACGTAGCTGACGTAGCAAGAGCCATCTTTCCTATCTTTAAAATCGATTTCTGCCTTGCTGGGACCTTCTACTGAGATGGCCAATGATCCGGCTCCAGCTTCTCTGGTCCAGACGTTAAATTCACAGGGTTGGCCCTGCTCGCCTCTCTCTAGACCTGGACCTCCTGCGTGGACTCTATGTGCGCCACCGTCCTTGAGGGGACCCACAGTGAATTGGAAGGGGGAACCTGTAAAAATTATTTATTATTTAAGTAAACGAGTGAGAAGTTTACTTTATATATAAGGGGTCGTCCACATATTGCCTAACGCGTTAGGGGGGGGGGGGGTGTCTGGACAAAACGTTACTAATTGTGAAATGGGAGACCCGAGGGTTTCTCTAAGTGTGACATAACAATTCAAAGTTGAATTTATAAAATTTTTTGAAAAAAAAAATAAAGGTCTTTTTAGGGACAAATGGAGTGATTATTTGAGTCACGAGGAAAATAAAAAAAGTAAAAAAAAAAAAAAGTAAAATGATATGAATTTTGTATAAGAAAGACCGAAACTCCTCAAACGCTAATTTTTCGGCAAGGGTGCAGGATGGGGAAAACAAAATAAAATTATTTATAATTTTCCCCAAATGAGTTTATTATCCTGATATTTCGAAGGCACAAAAGGCTCTTCTTCTTCAATATCAATACATTTTTTATATACACAAAATTCATTTAGGCCTATTTATTTTTTAGAATATTAAGTTTAATTGACCGTTGTTTTTGGGAAAATAATATAAAAAAATATATAAAAATAACTAAAAATAACAATTACCCAACACCTTTAATAAACAAAATTATAAACAAAATAAAAACAAAAATAACAAAACCACCCCCATCTGCCCCAATTAATATAATAATCAAATAGAAAAAGAAAGTTTTGGTTTTTTCCCGATTACTTTTACCCATAATTTCAATAAAATTAAAGCCATTTTTCATAAATATAAAATAAATGTTATCCCTAAAACGACTGGAAACTTGATGTTCTTATACAATACAAAAGATAAAGATAAAAAAGATAAGACCCATAGCACGGTTTATCAAATCGAGTGCAAAGACTGTAATAAAGTTTATATTGGGAACACAAAAAGAGCATTGAAATTGAGGGTTGATGAGCATAGAAGGTCGGTTGGTAAAACTAACAATATTACAGCCCTACAACAACATGCGCAAGACTTGAGCCATAATTTCAATTTTGATGTGGATACAGTTAAAATTCTCTGTAGAGAAGAAAACTGGTACAAAAGATATTTCAAAGAATCTTGCTACATCCACCTTAATATTAAAAGGGCAGTAAATTTTAGAATGGACACAAATAACCTAATGGGTGAATATAAAATTCTTTTAACTCATGAATAGCTTTCCCCTTCAGCCAGCATCTCGTTTTTTGTTTTTGTTTTTGTTAAACAATAGTGTCTTTTCCTATGTCCTGATATTTTTAATAAAAAGTAAAATTTTATTAATGTAAAAAATAAATAGGCCTAAATGAATTTTGTGCATATAAAAAATGTATTGATTATTAGTTTAAGAAAAAAGAAAGAAGAAAAATAAAAAATAATTGACTAAAGGTTGAATAAACTAATAAAGCCTGGATTTAAATAGATTTAAACTAATGTTATATTAATACATTTAATTTGAAAAAATAAAGAATAAATGAAATTGTAATAAAATTATCTAATCAGAATGTCCACTCGAGTAACCGAGGTCAAATGGCTTTGTGTATGCAAAAAATCTTGGCTGTCATTATAATGTTAGCAGAGTGTTAAATGAGGTATAACAATGCCTTTCATGTTAAACTATTGTAAAAAAATATTTTGGTAACATTGTAATTATTTTCAGCTTCCTCTGAAGAAGAAGAGCCTTTTGTGCCTTCGAAATATCAGGATAATAAACTCATTTGGGGAAAATGATAAATAATTTTATTTTGTTTTTCCCCATCCTGCACCCTTGCCGAAAAATTAGCGTTTGAGGAGTTTCGGTCTACATTTCTCTCGGCATCACTCATTAAGCTTCAATTTGTATAAGAAATTTTATTTGTGACATGAGATTTGTTTGTATGTGACTAACACTGAGATGGGGGGGGGGACTAGAAAATTGTCAAAAAAGGCGTTACGTAATATCTGGACGAACCCTAAGTTCATTGTTAGCAACTACTTATTTTTAATAAATTAATCATTATTTAATCATTCAAAAAGAATAAGGTAAATGTAATGTTTGCTTATACTTTTGATTTTATAAGTACTCATTATTTCCTGAATTATTAAATAATGATTGAGCCGATTGGAATCAAAAGTAAAAAAAGCTTGAGAAATGAAAAATAATATTAAAGTGTAGATTTAAGTAGGTCTATTAATTTATCTCAAAAAATAAATTTTGTTAAAATACAATTTTTTTTTATGAATTATGTATTTATATTAGAAAATTAATTAATTCTCTACTGAAATATGTAATATTTTTTTAAGATAATGTTTGAAATAAAAATATCATGATATAGCGACTTATTGACCAAATTAAATTATCTTCTTCTTCTTCTTCTTTCCTCGCCTATTATTATTCCCGCGGTGCTGGGTCGGCGGTCCTTACTCTACCCCTCTACTGTACCCTATCCAAAGCAGCTGTCTCCGACAGGCCAAGCTCGGTCATATCCCCTGACCCAGTGAAGTCATCTGCGTTGTCGTCCGAGGAGCCCCATATCGTACGCCGTCATCGCCACGCCCAGTGGCGTAACGTACGCCCCCGCAGACCCCGCGATGCGGGGGGGCCCCGAACCTTGGGGGCCCACGGGCCGGGCCGGGCTAAAAATCTGTAGCTCCGATAAAAACGGAAAAATTTAGATTAAAAAATAATAATGAAAATTTCTCTTTGAGAGGGCCCGGGGCCCTCAGGGCTCCGATAAAAACGGAAAAAAATAATGAAAATTTCTCTTTGAGAGGGCCCGAGGCCCTCAGGGATCCGATAAAAACGGTAAAAAATTTAATGAAAATTTCTCTTTGAGAGGGCCCGGGGCCTTCAGGGCTCCGATAAAAACGGTAAAAAATTTAATGAAAATTTCTCTTTGAGAGACCCCGGACCCTCAGAGTTCAGGGATATACGGTATTTTAAAAATATTTTTTGTATGGTCTAATAATGGGGCCTGAAATTAAGGTTTGCGGGGGGGGGCCCAGCTAAAAAACATTACGCTACTGGCCACGCCACTACTTTCTTGGCGTACAACATGTTCAAACCAGCGGAAACGCCATTCGTAAATCTTGTCAGTGATTGGCGCTATGCTAAACCTGCTCCTGATGGTATCATTGGGGATGCGGTCAAGTCCGGTGACACCAAGTGACCATCTGGCTATCCGCATCTCCATCACATGCAGTGCCGATTCACTTCTATTCGTCGAGGCCCATGTTTAGGTAGGTCTCACGACGACTTCAAATAAATAGGCATCCGTCGGTCGCAAATGTTTCCGGAATGTTATCTCCATTTAAGCCAACTTGCATTTATACGCCCGGCAATGTCATCGTTGGTTCCCCTTCATCAGCGACCTTCGAGCAACGATAGCGAAAACTGTGACATTTAGGAAGCGCCTGGCCATAAAGTAATACTTTAACTGAAGTTTGTTGAAAGCACTGGATATATTCGGTCTTGCGTGGGTTAATACGCAGACCGTATTGAGCGAGGCGATTCTTCCAAATGTTTACGAAATATTCCAGTTTGCCGTGAGTTTCCTCACACAGTACCACATCAACGGCGTAAAGAGGCACGGGTGGGGTCTTTGAAGATCCCGAGTGATGAGATCCATACAGACGAGCAGCGGTGAGAGAGCGCTACCTTGGTGTACGCCAACCGTAATGGGAAATGGTTCGGAGATTCCTGCCGATTATCTGACTCTGCTTGTTGTTCTCTCATAAAAGCTCTGTATCCAGCGGACATATTACTAAGGTACATTGAATTTTCGCAAGCTGTACCAGATGAGCTCACACGGTACCGTACGCTTTTTCAAGGTCGAGGAATACGACATGCAGCCCTTTCTGTCAGTTCGCGCTTTTTTCATTGTCCCTCTATTCTGAACGAGTCCATACTGATTTTCACTCACACTGACAATAGAGCAAAGGAGTTGATCGATAATCCGCTCCCATATCTTCATGGTGTGCGAAATATGACGGATTGGGCGATAGGCTGGCTGTGATGGGTTGGCTTCTTCGTTGACGATGTTTTGCCAGACTAAAGACAGACATTTACCCTCACGAGTGCCAAGGCGGGAGATAAAGATCATTAAAGAACTCACTATTTGCCACCGCCTTCATTGCAGCCCTTTTTGCCTGGCAATACGACCTTCTGTTATCATCAAATCGTGATGACTGCATCCTTCTCCTCCCACAGCTTTTCCTGAACTTCCGGTCTCCACCACCATGCTTCCTTCTTGAGGTCTCTCTTATGTGTTAGACGTGTTTTGTGTGCTCTCCTTTTTTTTTTTTTTTAAATTTCTTGGGTTATTTTTCGGCCGATTTTTCCAATTTTTGGACGATCTTTGCCGTGAAGAGAAGATCTTTCATTCTGAGCATCTGTCTCTACAAGCAAGGGCGTATTTTGGTCAAGATGAGACATTTATTTCTTTTTCTTTCTTTTATTTCAAACTTTGGAACTACTAATCATTAAATCAAACCCATTCGAAGAAATTTATTTATTTTTGAATATTTTCCAAATATATTTCTAAAATTAAAACAGAAAGAAATATAAATTAATTTTAATATTTAATTTTATATAATTTATTTAAAATAAAAAAGAAAATCAAACTAACAATTGTAAGTACAAATGAAAAAAAAAAAAAAAAAAGCGAACAGGATGAGCAAGTGTGGAAAATGTGGCAAAATTCTACAGAGAAGCAATTCTTCCTCTGTCGATTGTAAGAAGTGTCGACTGTGTTTCCACCTAACATGCGCCGATCTCACACAGGGAGACCTAAAGCGCCTCACTGAATCCAAGAAACCCTTGCATTGCCCTAAATGCTCTCTAATAAGATAGGTGTAAGCTCGTAAGGAGGAAGATGCATCGCCATAAATGCGGCAAAGGAAAGACCAGTTTTCTCTATTTTGCATATTGTAAAATATATCACATCTCATCATTTTATTGTTAAAATAAGTTGAATCAAAATAAAAATAACAAATATATCTACTTCTTTTTTAAATAAAGTGATGGAATGTCATATATTTTACTATAAGAATAAAAATGAATAGGGTTTCTGCACTACAAAAAAAAGCACTTTAACAGACACTTCACTAACTACCCAAACATGAAAAAACCGGCCCTTAGAATAATTTGAAAAAAGTCTAGTACAGTGAACGCCAAAAGTGCCTGATCACGAAGCCTTGAGCTTAGGCAGCCAAAATGCATAGCGGTCGGATGAGTTGCGTTAAAAGTAGCTTCGCCCCTTCAGTTGCATTAAAAAAGATTATTTATTTATTTTAAAAATATTTATGAATTCTAAAATATTTTCTATTATTCATAAAATAAAATTAAAACTTTTTTCTCATTTTTTGTTATATTTTAGTTAAGAAATTTTTTTTTTTAATCTGTGAAGAAATTTAATAGTGATAAAATTAGAATTGAAGCATAATTAAAATATACATTTAATTAACAATTTATTAATTCTTTTAAGTTATGTCAAATTAGAAGTAGGGAACCCCCTTTTCAGGGGCTCACAAATGTTTCAAAGGAAAGCATACATTAGCAAATCTTTCAAATGGAAAATAAAAATTCTTCCTCCCCATAAAAGTCTACATTTCAAAAAGTTTTTTAAGACTCTTCGACCCCCCCCCCTCATCCCCTAAAATTATTTTCTTTTATTTTTCAATCGATTTTAATAAAATTTAAAATGACGCTAGGGTGTAAATAATTGAAAAATGGTATCGCACACCTCAGAAAATTCTATCGGCCATACCCCCCCCCCCTAAAATTTATTTTCCACTCGATTTTTTTATTTCATATTTTTATATTATGGTGCAAAATTAACCCCCTCTCTTTGTTGGTTTTGCTTTTGGGATGCAATTTCTCTTTCTAAGTCAGAAATATCTATCTGCTAGCAATGTATTTTTATAAGAAAATTAAAGTTTTGAATTACCAGAAACGCGAGGTTTTAAAAAATAGAGCTAATTTTTTTCAATTCTATACCTATGAGACTTAGCATTGCAACACAACTTTCAATTACCAAAGGGAAGAGAAAGTTATGTGTTATGCGACAGTCCCGCCAGAGTTTTTTTAAATATAAAATAAAAAAATGTTTTTGAATGAAACCCGAGACATTTCTAAATTTCATCTTTTGAAGTAGCCCTCGGGCACCAAGTAGGAGTTAGCGTGCTGGCCTCGTATACCATGAATCGCGGCTAGACCCTGGCTAGGCGCCAAAACCGCCTAAGGCGGGATTTACTCAGTTGCCGAAGGATTTGCTTTACATGAACGTTATTGCAGAAAAATATTTTAAATTAAAAATTTTTTTTTATTTATTTAAATAAAATTTAAATTTTTTAAAAATTATATAAATATTCGTAAAATAAGTTCAAATAAGTAAGAGGGGAAAAAAGCGTAAAAACTAAAAGAAAAGCATTCTCAATACACTTAGTTTTGCATAATTAGTGTAGAAAATTGAATATCTAATGGATGCATATAAAATTCAGCAATAAGTAAGCACTTTGCTTAAAATCCACTCTTTAATCATTATACGTATATATTGGAAAATTAGCCCTGAGCATCTCTTCTTAAAAATTAAAGAAAATGATGCCACGTTTAGAATATGAAAAAGAATAGGAAATTATAAATTTCAAAGATTAGTTCAGTGGTTAAAGTATTTTTTGGAAATCGTACCAGGGATGTGCATCTCCTTGTATTTGACGGAAACAGTATGCACTCCAAGCTCCTTAGGCACGAAATGGACGGCGTAGAGTCCATCCTCAACTTCATTAATCTCAGCATCCTCGGTGACACCACCTGGAGAGGTTACTGTCGCTCCCAGGTCGAAAGATGTTATACCGGGCATCTTAAAGGTGAGCTTACATTCGCTTCCCACCTGGGAAAATAAATTAATTAAAAACGATTATTTATTTATTTATTTATAATAAACAATATAATTAATGATTAATTTCAGGAAGAATGGCTGAATGTATAATGAGTAGTGTGGAGGTTCAAGGCAGCCAAAAGCAATGAAGAAAAAATATATTTATCTTTAGCTTTATTTTACACTCTTGTCGACATTTCGGCCGATATTCCGGCCTTCATCAGGTCAAAGTGCTGTTTGCCTCGAGCTCATAGATGCTCTTGGCAACTCCTGACAATATGTTTGTGCGAACATTCGTCGGATGTCATGACGGACTCGGATTTCGCCCTATTTGCCTTTTTTTAATTTATGGCTTAAAATTTAGGCCAATATGATATGTATACGTTTCATGAAATTCTGAATAAAATAAGAGGCATTTGTTAGTGCCTATAATGCCTATTTTGGCCGATTCTGGGTTTTGGTGCCTATTGAATCTATAAATGCCTTTTTTAGTGCCTATTTTAAGTTCAAATAGCCAATTTCAATTTTTTACTAGCTATACTAAGCCTAAATTTAAAATTTTTTTGAATTATCGGAACTCTCTTTGACTTGCCTAATTAATCCCTTAAAATTTCTTTTTATTTTTCACTCGATATTAATAAAATTTAAAAGGACGTTTCTCTAAGTTGTAAATAATTGGAAAATCGTATTCCAGACCTCAGAATGTTCTATCGGCCCTACCCCTCCTACCACCCCGTCTAAAATTTATTTTTCACACGATTTTTTTATTTCATATTTTTATATTATGGTGCAAAATTAATTAAAATACATTTATCTGGACAACTCTTAGTCATATCCCGAGAAGCCGCCCTCTAGTATACGTATAAAATGCTTACTTCAGTTATTGGCACAGCTTCACGTTGACGTTGAATTTTTTCTCGCTGGCGATTCGATCCTTCGCCTGAAACCTAAAAAATATTGTAAGTATATTTTAAATAAATAATTAAAAATAAAGGGCTTGCTATTTTATATGTACCTTGACAGTAAAAGGGGAGCCTTCTACATGATGGTCAGCGAATTTCAAGTTGACGATATAGTAGCCAGGCTCAGTAGGCTTGTAGCCAATATTAAGAGTACCATCTTCATTGTCTTTGCATTGGATTTCTGCTTTCGATGGGCCCTCAATAGAAAGGGAGAGTCCTCCATAACCTGTCATTTAAAAAATTGACATTTTTATTCACAAAAAAGAAAATAAAGGACTCTTAATGAACGATATATGAAAGTTAATATACTTTTTTAATTGTGAATAAAAAATTTTTCTATAGAGACATAGATAGAATAATAGAATAGAAGAATCATACTAATATATTTTAAAATATTTTTAATATATAAGCCTATTATCAATTTTTTGTTGCCCGGAATCATTAGATTCTCGTGTCTAGGGGTCCCGGGTTCGCTTTCCGTTCCAAGCAGGAAAAATTTATTTAATTTGAAATAATTTGAAATGACCATTAAATGCCGAAAGACCTTAAATTAAAAAAAAATTGTTTTTTTTACAACGCTTTTATTAACTTGCTTTCCTGTTTTTCCCGACAAATCTGCAAATCGAAATTACGACCAGTTCTAGTTAATGTAGAGATCTGAAAGTTTATACACATATGTAACTCCCGTGACAATGCAATATTTGATGTGTCTCATCTTTGTAGGTCAATCAATTTCAAAAATTCAATTCCATAATGTTCTCGTCTCTTATTGGATTTGTTTTTAAAATACGCTCACTTATGATGTTTTTGAGTTCTTCTGTGGGAACTGAAGTGAATAAATTTTTTACGTCGAGCGAAATTAATTTTGCTTCCTTTTTGAACAGTTTGTTATTAATTTTGTTAAAAACAAATCCAATAAGACACGAGAACATTATGGAGGCAGTGAACACATGCCTAAAACAAAATTATTTCACTTTTAATAATAAATTTTATATACAAGAGGAGGGACTTCCCAAGGGAGCACCAAGCTCACCACTCCTAGCTGATATACATATATGGATCACTTTGAAAATAATACTTACTAGAAAAAACCCATTAGTAAAAAACATAATCTGGTGGTACAGGTACGTGGACGATATTATCTGTTTATGGGGAGGATCAGATAGGCAATTGGACAACTTTCTAAATTCCATTAACGCAGTCAACCCAAAAATACAATTTACTCTAGAAAGAGTAAACAACAAAGAATTAAATTTTATGGATTTAAATATTAAAAGAAATGATAAGGGCTTTTCATATAACATATACAGAAAGGAAACGTTTACAGATTCAGTGATCCCTGCCACCTCAAACCACCCAGATAATACAAAATTAACAGCATTTCACAGTAGACTTTCAAGTCTAACCTCAACAGGCATCTTCTCAGTTCCCGCAGTTGAGTTTCCCCTTTATGCTTCTCCTTTTGTTTTTATTTTCTTCCTGGCTGCATGTGACTATTGGTCATTATAGGTCTTCGGACCTTATGCACCCATTCCAAAAAAAAAAAAAAAAAAATGTATGATGCACAGACTAATAAACATACCAATGAGTCAAAACGAATTTAATAAAGAAAAGGAGATCATAGAAACAATAGCAACTAACAACGGATTCGCAAAAACAATAATAGATAGGATAATTAGGGAAAAACAAAAGAAATTTATTAGAAGCAAAATTTATAATGTAAAAATAGTTGAACAAAAAACATATAGAAAACTCCCCTACATAAAAAATACTAGCCATAAAATTTCATAATAAAATATGAATTTAATTTTTCATATTTTTCAAATATTTTTAATTCTATTTCGTAGAGAAGAATGAGTTCTATCTTTTATTTCAAATAAACTTTCCTCTATTTTAACGTTTTAATAAAATATCTAGGGTTTGAAAGTCTATATTGTTGTTTTCTCTAAATATAAAATTCTAATTAACGGATTAAGCTTTTCTTTTTTTTTTTAATTTTTACGCCTACACGGCCACGGCAGAGAAACCATTTGGCCAGTTCCCGGTTTACAGAAAATAAAAAGCGGTCACAAAAACAGATGAGAGGAAATTAAAAATCTTGTTACAACAGACCTAATCCTTACCAGCTCACCCTGTAGATTAAAACACTGTAGAAGGACCGTCATCCTTACAGGAAACAGGACTTCATTCTCAAGTGAGACATATAACTTATCAACAGATCTTTTATTCTTCGGGCAGCCCAGGAAAACATGATCCATGTCTCCCACTGTCCTACCATCACAGTCACAATAAGGGTGTTCTCTTAGATTGAAAAGGTACAGTCGGCTGGGCGTGGCAACATGCCCTAAGCGCAACCTGATAATTAATGATATCAAGTTCCTATAAAGATGACAGTCCCTGAACCAGGTTTTACAGGGAATTTGAGGCATTACAGAGTAAAGATGAGAACCCCTCGTCTCGGATGTTCGATTCCAGTGCTGCTGCCATGTCCCAACACCGTCCCTCTTTATTAGAGAGACAACATCAGAGACCGGCAGACCCCCTCTAACAACTGGCCATCCTCACTCGCACCGCGAGCAAGAGTGTCCACTATTTCATTACCCAACACTCCAGCATGGCTCGGACACCACACGTTTAATATTCTTTCTCAATAGCCTTAACTTATTCTGCAACAGATAAATCAAATAATTATCACTTACGCTCTTATAAAAGTCTCTTAAAGCGACCAAGAGGCTCTGGGAGTCAGAAACAACAATTATATCCTTTGAGACGACACTAGACTCAATAAACAAGAGACAATTCAGAAGAGCCAAAGCTTCCGCACTAAAGACAGAAAATTCACTACGCAGTTTATGCTTCCTAAACATATTCAAATTTGAGTAGTAAAAAGCACATCCGACATGTCCGTCACTTCTCTTCGAGCCGTCTGTGTAAAACACTTGAAAACCTGAGAAATTATCCAAAAATTCACGAAATTTTATCCTTAATAAGGGATCATGCTTTTCCCATTTTGGAATAATGACCTCATTTTCGAACAGCTTAATTTCATATGGGAACTCAAAGTTCAATGGCTTTAAACTAATACTCAATCTGTCCCTCATCAATTCAATGTCACTAAAATGTTTTAAAAGCTGGATGTTCTTAGACCATTTGTCGCGATTTCTAGGGTCCACAGCTAGGTCTCTAAGACGACAAATCGACTCGAGAACATGATTATCACTAAAAGCTACTTTACTCAGCAAGTATCTCTTTGATAAAATAGAGCGTCTCATACTTAGAGGCATTTCATGGGCCTCCACCAATAGAGCATTCACTGGTGCAGATCTCATTACCCCCAAACAACACCTCAGAGCTCTACTGCAGAGTATCCAACCTTTTAAGTAGATATTTAGGAGCACTTTCAAAAAGAGATCCTCCATAATCCAAAATGGGTCTAATAATAGAACGATACATCATAAGATATGTGTCAGGATGTGCTCCCCACCACGTTCTAGTACAATTGCGAATAATATTCAATCGTTTCTCACAGTTTTTAATAATGGATACAATCTGACCTTTCCAAGATAATTTAGAGTCTAAAACTATCCCCAAAAACTTTCTCTCCAACCACCTCAATTAATTTATTATTAAAGGAGAAGGAATGTACATCTGAACGGTTGTACTTACGAGTAAATATCATTGCCTTTGTCTTTTCATAAGCTAATTCTAACGAATGATTATCAAGCCAACGTGTGAGACCTTCAAACGAGATTTCCAAGTTACGCAAAGTTTCGTCAAAAGAACTGGAGGATGTATACAAACAAATGTCATCGGCAAATTGTAACACCTTTGTGGAGGGTTCTAACGACTCGACCAGGTCATGCATATATAAATTAAATAATATCGGGCTTAATACTGATCCCTGGATAAGACCCTTCGAAACCGTTCTAGGGCCATAAAAAGTATTCTTTATATAAACAGTTCTTGAATAATTTAATCCGACAATACAATTAATTAGTTGACTAGGAATACCAAGATTCCTCATTTTTTCCCCCAAAATCTCAAGCTGAACGTTGTCATACGCTGACTTTATATCTAAAAACAATCCGATTAAAATTTCTTTTTTTATAAAAGCACTTGAAATAGAATTAGATAAAATAACCAAATTATCCATCGCACTCTTCTTTCTTCTAAACCCATGTTGAGACTCGTTAAAGAGACCAGAGGACTCCACCCACCACTCCAGCCTATTTTTGATCAAGATTTCAAATATCTTCTCCATGACCGATGAAAGTGAAATAGGTCGATAAGAACTAGCAAGACGCTGGTCCCTGTTTGCCTTGGGAATTGGCACAACTACTTGAGTAGTCCAGGAAGCCGGAAAAGACTGCCGTTCATAAAACTTATTGTACAAACCAAGAAGCAGCATTCTTCCCGACTCAGGCAACTGCTTTACCATTGAGTAACTTATATCGTCATATCCTGGAGAGCTATCCTTCTTAGTCTCAATTGCTATCTGAAGCTCCTTTAGCGAAAACGGCCCAATCATCCATCCGTTCAAATTATCATTCGAATCCTCCATAACCCTCAACTGATTCGTAACAAACGGCGGCGCAATGTTCGAAGCAAAATCCTCAATAATGTCTTCATCTATCCTAGGCCTAGACTTAGGTATTGTAATGTTTTTAAAAATTCTGATTTTGTCCCATATTGTTGCTACAGGAGTACTTTTATTCAAGGACGAGCAAAAGTGAACGGATTAAGCTAGAAGCATGAAATTTTTTTTAAAAGATTCTTTGAAACAATACCGAGTGCCCTCTTTTGTTATATTTTGAAAAAGGCTTTTAGTTTTTTATTAAATTAAGTTTCAAATTTGAAAATGTATGTAAAGGTAAGAGAAAGTAAAAGTGGGTCAGTCTTTTAGTCCAATTTAAAAAAAAAACTAAAAGCTTGTTTCAAAATATAACAAAAGAGCGCACTCGGTATTGTTTTAAAGAATTTTTTAAAAAATATTTCATCCTTCTAGCATAATCCGTTAATTAGAATTTTAATTTTAGAGTAAAAGTAATATTATTTAATGAAATTTTTTGTCATCTAGTGCTGCACTCTGCGGGTTTTAAATGAACTATTATTTTTGTCGAATTTAGGCAGGCAGGTAGGTTTTAAAATTTTGGATGAACAAAGCGAGGGTCGGTCTTTTGTCTTGCGAAGACATGAGTTTACTTCAAGTAAAAGAACATTTATATTTGAAGTCTAAAATATGTTTTTTACTTTCTCTTACCTATGTATATATGTATATCTATACGAGCCCCGTCCAAGGGATTCCACAGGATTTTTTGCAGGGGGGGGCAAGTCACTTTCAGATAAGTTAAAAAAAAGTACTTTGATATTAATAATGTTATACATCTCTTAGTATTTAAAGCTTTCTCACCGCGGCATGGTGGATATATACTGAGAAAGGTTTTTTGTATTTTTTTTTTTTTTGTTTTATACATTTTTTGTATCATTTTAATTTTCTAGGGGGGGGGAGTGCCTGGTTGCCCCCCCCCTGCGGACGCCCATGGTCCCGTCCCATCGCAATTGGCCCACCAATGTTTTTCTTTTATTATTATTTTTTTCTTTTTAAATAAAAGACGTCACACAGTGGTAAAGGTTTTTGGATTTTGTATGTTTTCCTTGTTTTTAACAATTAAAAAATAATTTAAAGTTCAATGTTGCAATAAAATGTTTTAAATTGTTTAAAATTTTGAGGTCCCCCTGAATCCAAAAAAGGGGTTTTCGCGACATGGTCTGTCTGTGTGTCTGTGTTCAATTTAAAACATGAAGGAATTGAACTGAGGCTGAAATTTTATATATAAATAAAACACCCCCCGGGAGCGTGCAAATAAGCTTTTAATCAAAATCGGCCAAAAAGTACTAGTACTTTACTAATGTACTTTATCAGTTTTTTTCGATTTTCTCAAAATTTGCTCCAACGATTTTTTTTTAATTCAAAAATCAATTATTTTTTTAGATGCTCTTTAAAATGTATATTCTCATTTTGCCATTGTAATCTTCTGAAGACCACTTTACTCTTGTATTTCATAGGGAAGATAGGAGAAATGGTTGCCATGGTAACAAAATATAAATATTTTCCCATACTTATAAATTTTACATCTGAATTCAAATGATCCGTACTGTCGGAAACTAAATATATCTTAACACAAAAAATCTGGTGTGACAAGCACTGTACACAACTTTCGATTACGTACCGAAGGTAAGAGAAAGTTGTCTGCTGTGCGCCAGCCACACCAGATTTTCCAAGTTTCTTCTTCTCTTCTCGCTCTTATTATTGATTTTAAAGAGGATCTAAAAAAAAAAAAAAATTTGCCTGATTTTGATTAAAAGCTTATTTTCGCTCCTCCGGGGGAAGCCTAACTTAAAAAATTTTAACCTCGGTGCTCAATTCATTCAAGCTTTTTAATTTTGCACAGGCACACAGAGATCAATAATTTCCTCTTCTATATAATGTTATTACATATAAACATATACAGTAGCGTAGCCAGGATTTCTGCTTGGGGGGGGGGGGGGCCCAAAAGTTTTATGAACACCCGGAGGGGGGGGGAGAACCCCCCTTCTCCAAGAAACTTAAAGTGGACAAATTTTAAAGAGAAATAAAAACAAATAAAATAAAATTTTTTTTCTTAAAATAAAAAATAATTAATTTTAGAATTTATGAGTTAATAAAATAATTATTTAAAAAAAAAATCATTAGGGAAAACAATAGGTATTTTTTTGTTTAGGAAAAGGCTTTGGGGGGCCCCTTGGGCCCTTGCCCCCCCCCCCCCCCCAAGAGCTCTGATTTTGATAAAGTTTTATATTATTCTAAATAAAATACTTCAAAAAACATCTACGAGTATACAAACTGTACAAAATTAAACAATTAATTAAATTAAATATCTTTTGGCCAAATCTACCATGTGTAAGAAAAAAAATTTGCTCTCCCCTCCAAGAAAAAGTTGAAATGTCGCCACTGTCAGCACTGAACATAACTTTCAATTACCGAAGGTAAGAGAAAGTTATGGTCAGTGCTTGTCACATCATTTATTGTGATCGGTAACTGTTCTTTGTTTAAAATTTTTGGGATATTGGCAGCGGCGTAACTAGCCTTTGAGGGCGGAGGGGGCGAAGCTCAGCTGGGGCGCCGTTTTTCGTTCGACCTTTTTTTTTTTTAGTATTCGAATCTCGTTCGAGCTTTTTTTTTGTAATTTTTTTCCGGATTTATGATATAAAATGAATTTATTATGAAATTTCAAAAAAAGCCGGAGATTTTTTTGAAAAAGGGGATGCGCCCCTCTCCCCTCGCCCCCACCTGGATACGCTACTGAATATTGGTACAGTAGTTTACAATAAAATCAGTTCAAAAATTAGTTGCTTGTTTTGACATAAACAAACAAATGTGACAAACTATGATTAAATTATATTCGGAAAACAATTATTTTAAATCTGTCTATGCTCAAATATAAATTATTTTAGAAATTGTCATTAAAAAGAATACAGTAGGTATTAAAAGATTTTGTGATTTGTATTACTATCATTAGGGAGTTTTTAATTATATACCTCCTTGGTACTGTATTAATTATTTATAGTTTTAATAAATAATTAATTAGAAATGTGGTCTATAATTCTATAGTAATAATACAGTAATTTAAAATATTTTTAAAGTATTTAATATATATTTAATTAACTTGATACTAATTTCATAAAATTTTTAAATTAAATTAATTTATTTTTTAACCAATTTTATTGATTTGATGAAAAGATTTCTTCTTTCAACATTTCGTTTTAATTTAAATAACATTGACCAGATTTTAAGATTAAATTTTTAATTATAGAAATATTTTAAGAAATATTGAAAGAAATATATTTATAATCGAGACGCTTTTACAATTTTTAACATTCTCACTGAACAAGTCAATGAATAACACACCCATAAAGAATATACATAATAAATGTATTGTGCCCTTTTAACAACTCCGGGACAAATACAATTTGTAAGTGTTATCTTATATTGTTTAAAAAAATTTTTCTATCTATTCTATATTAATGTGTAATATTATGTATTTCTTGTGTAGGAAAGACTGATGATGAGGAAATAAAGTTTTCTCGAAACGTCTCATTAATTGTAACAAAATCGGAGGCTTTAATTTTGGCTGCACCTGCTTCCTTCCTTGTGCCTTGTAATTTATTTTTTTGTTATTTGTTTTTCTTGAATTTTAAAAACACTTTATAATAAGATCGTTTTAAAAACCTATTTAAAAAGAGTGTCACACACCAGTGGCGCCACTCGATGGCGATTCGTCTAAACTAATTCTTTTGTTCTCACATCATGTAGTTATAAGTATTGCCACTAGATGTCACTAAGTGTCAATATTGGGCAAATATGGCGGACGCTAGACAGCCTTAAGGCTTAGTGATATATAGTGGCAATACTTATAACTAAATTAACTAGGTCAAGAGAGAACAAAAAGGCTTCAGCCTAAACGAATCGCCACCGATGGCGCCATTGGTGTGCCGCACTCTTTTTAAATACAGAGATTGACAAATCATCAGTTTTTAAACGATTTTTTTATAAAATGTTTTTAAAATTCAAGAAAAAACATAAATAAATTTAATTTAAAATTTTTTATGAAATTATTATCAAGTTAATTATTAAATACTTTAAAAATTTTTACTTTATTATTACTATCTATGATAGTTTTTAATTATAGACCACATTTTGTTTTATTTATTTATTAAAACTATAAATAATTAATACAAATGTGGTCTATAATTAAAAACTTTCATAATGATAGTAATATAAACCACAAAAGCTTTAATAAACAACTGCATTATTTTTAATGACAATTTCTAAAATAAATTATATTTGAGCAGACAGATTTGAAATAATTGTTCCGAATATAATTTAACTATAGATTTGTTTGTTTATGTCAAAACAGGCAACTAATTTTTTGAACTGATTTTAGATTTTATTGTACCAATATCCCAAAAATTTCAAACAAAGAACAGTTACCTATCACAATAAATGAATCTATCAAAAATGAAAATCTGATGTGACAAACACAGACCTCAACTTTCAATTACCGAATATAAGAGAAAGTTGTGTGCTGAGCTGCGGCCAATCACGCCAGATTTTTAATGTTGCCATATATTCTATATATTTAGTTTATGACACTTTTTTTTAACACTCATACTTTTTTCCCATTCACACTCACACACACATACACACAGTCTTTTCGGCATCTTGGCCATTTAAGACTTTTAACGATACTCGTATGTTATTAAAATATCTATTGGGGGCCCAGGCATTCTTATTTAAGCCATTTGGTATCCAAATGGGTTAAATAAAATCATCGGACTACCTAGGGCCTGAACCCGCGACCCTTAGTTTAGAAGGCCAGCACGCTAACCCCCACACCAAGCCCGAGGGCTAGTTTTTGATAGTTGAATTCAAGAAGTGAAATTTATAAACATGGAAAAATATTTATATTTTGTTGCCATGACAACTATTGTATTTTCCCTATCTTTCTCAAGAGCAAAATGAGAATGTACCTTTTAAAGAGCATCTAAAAAATAATTGATTTTTGAATTTTAATCAAAATTGTTGGGGCGAATTTTGTTTTACTAGTATTTTATGGCCGATTATTTTCTAAATTTATTTTCACGCCTCAGGAGAATGCCTAACTCAAATATAAAATTTCAATCTCGTAGCTCTTTTTGTTCTTGAGATATTTTGTTCACAGACAGACAGACCATGTCGCAAAAACCACGTTTTTGGATTCAGGAGACCTCAAAACGTACCTATCTTTCAAAATCACGACAATTAATTTTTGACATGAAACCAATGCTTTCTCTATAATATATATATATATATATATATATATATATATGCGAAGATAAGTTTTCTCGGGTTGAGTCGCGTGTGTTGTTGAGATTTACTCGACGTTTCGGCTCTCCTTTTGGAGCCATTTTCAAGAGTATGGAATTAGGGGGGAATTGTTGGGGTGGTTTGTTTACGGGGTCGCAGTCTTGCTGGTCCCCAGGTCAATTTGGATGCCTCAGAGGCTTGGTTTGGTCTCTGAGAGCAGGAGGAAGATTGAGTGTGTGTAATTGCGTTTGTGTTCGGTTTAGGTTGACTACGGGGCCTCAGTCTGCCTCCCCAAGTCGATGTGTTATTAGTTTGGTTAGTGGATGTGTTAGGAGATTGGGTTTGTTTCTGAGATTTAGATTGGGTGTGTGTGTGTGTGTGATCGTGTCTGTGTTTAATTTAGGTTGACTTTGGGGCCTCAATCTGCCTACTCCCTCAGTCGATGTATTGCCGGATGTTTCCGAGGCTTGTGTTTGTCTTTGAGATGTGTTGGGTTGTGTGGTGGCGGTTTGCGTGTTGATGGTCGAAGTGATTTGTGTTTTGGTTTTTCTTACTGCTATGGCGCTCGAGGTCATGACTGATTGATGGCTAGCTGACGACTGAACCTTCTCGGGGCTCCCTCTCCTATGGCTCCAAAAGGAGAGCCGAAACGTCGAGTAAATCTCAACAACACACGCGACTCAACCCGAGAAAACTTATCTTCGCATACATCCAGTCGCGGAAACCTTCCAGAACATATATATATATACAGTATATAGGTAAGAGAAAGTAAAACCAAACGTTGAGAAAAATCAAAGTTTTTTATATATAAAAAAAAGTGTTATTCATCCCGAAATTTCTGTTTTTTTTTTTTTTTTTTTTTTTCCGAAAATGTCAAAAAAAAAAACGTTCAAGATGAATCTGTAAAATTTTGTCATATTTATTTCTGAAAAGTACATTTAAAGACGAAAATTTCAAGAAAAAAAAAACGTACAGATAAGTTAATTTTTGTCAGTTTTACGGTTATTTAAAAAAAAAGTCGATGTTTTTTGAAAATGCCATAACTTTTTTTTGGCTGGGTCGAAAAATCTGAAAAAATTCTGACACGTTTTCAATAGGGTATAAAAAGATGACAAAGTTTCAGCCAAATCAAAAATGGTCGGGTTCAAAAGTGGTCGAGTTGGCGTGGAATGCCTCATTTAGAGTATATAGGTAAGAGAAAGTAAAACCAAACGTTCAGATAGTTTTCTTTTTTTTTTTTTTTTTTAACCGCTTTCAATGAGAAAACTCGGACAGTACTTATTGTCTGAAAGTCATATGATTTACAATACATCCTACTCAAATGTCAGCATAAACGTTTCTTCCAATTTTCTACCTGAAACAAGGGGATGATTTGCACCTCTTTCTTTCTTAGTTTTTTTTTATATAAAATAGAATATGAATTGATACAATTCTTGGTAATTATTTCATTAAAGATAATATCAATAAAATTTATTAATAAAAATTGAATTTATTCATAGTACAAAAATATATTAAAATTCATAAATCAATTATTTTTTATGCTCGTAAAATGTATACAGTATTTAATTTTGCTCTCAAAATTGTTAAAAAAAAAAAAAGTTTTTGTATAGCCTTTGATTCTTCCTATACCTGCTTTGAAAAGAAAAATAGTTTCTTTAAAAGGTAATTGACCCTTTTCCTATTCATGAAAAATACAACTGTCAATCACTATTTTATTATGAATAAAATTCAAATTTATTTAATAAATTTTGATTTTAAATTATTTCGATATTGGCAAAAGCAAATTGGTTATCAAAAATAGATTCAACTCATTTTTTGAAACACATTTTTCTTCAAAAAAGAACCCAGAATGGGCTTTTTAAAAATGTGAAAATAATAACAAATTATCTAATTTTCAAGGCAAGAACCTTTCCTAGAAAACCATTTTCAGAATAGAAAGAAAGAATGAAATAACATACCTAAAATTGCAAATTATTGAATTTTACTTTATCTAACCTATATATTTAATATATAGAAGAGGAAATGATCTCTGTGTGCCTGTGCAAAATTAAAAAGCTTGAATGAATTGAGCACCGAGGTTGAAATTTTCTGATTTAGGTATCCTCCGAAGGCGGGAAAATAAGCTTTTAATCAAAATCAGCCAAAAAAATTTTTTTTTTAGATCCTCTTTTAAAATCTATATTCTCATTTCATTATCAAAATTGTTCGAAAACAACAAATACTTTCCATTGTTTAAAAATTTTACTTCTCGAATTCTATAAGTGCTCAACCAGAAACAAAATACAGTATATGTCGACACAAAAAATCCGGTGTGACAAGTGCAGAAGACAATTTACAATTACCGAAGGGGAACCTGTATGCTGTAGGACCAGTCATACTAGTTTTTTTTAATGCGTTTCAAAGTTTATCTAATTAGAGTCTATTCCTCTCAATTACGGTGGTGCTAAAGATATTAATGTTATTTTGATTATAAATAAAAATCTTTTGTTTTCATTAGTTTAAATTTATTTAGACCTTGGAGTATGGTTTGAAAATCAACAAAGGCAAGACAAAAGTAATGTGAGTAGGGGAGCAGAAAGAAATATGTGTAGTAGTGGACGGAGAGAGGATAGAACCAGTGGCGTACCGAGGGGGGGGGGCGGGGGGGGCGGTCCGCCCCAGGCCCCGAGCCGGCATAGGCCCCCATATATTTATTAAAAAAAAATTTAACGAAAATTTCTCTTTAAGAGGCCCCGGGGCCCTCAGGGCTCAAATAAAAACCAAAAAATTTAGTTAAAAAATCAAAATTTAATGAAAATTTCTCTTTTTGAGGCCCCGGGGCCCTCAGGGCTCAAATAAAAACCGAAAAATTTAGTTAAAAAATCAAAATTTAATGAAAATTTCTCTTTAAGAGGCCCCGGGGCCCTCAGGGCTCAAATAAAAACCAAAAAATTTAGTTAAAAAAATCAAAATTTAATGAAAATTTCTCTTTTTGAGGCCCCGGGGCCCTCAGGGCACAAGTAAAAACGAAAAAAAGGCCCCGGGGCCCTCAGGGTTCAAGTAAAAACCGAAAAATTTAGTTAAAAAATCAAAATTTAATGAAAATTTCTCTTTTTGAGGCCCCGGGGCCCTCAGGGCACAAGTAAAAACGAAAAAAGGCCCCGGGGCCCTCAGGGCTCAAGTAAAAATCGAAAAATTTAGTTTAAAAATCAAAATTTAATGAAAATTTCTCTTTGAGAGGCCCCGGGGCCCTCAGGGCTAAAATAAAAACCGAAAAATTTAGTTAAAAAATCAAAATTTAATGAAAATTTCTCTTTGAGAGGCCCCGGGGCCCTCAGGGCTAAAATAAAAACCGAAAAATTTAGTTTAAAAATCAAAATTTAATGAAAATTTCTCTTTGAGAGGCCCCGGGGCCCTCAGGGCTAAAATAAAAACCGAAAAATTTAGTTTAAAAATCAAAATTTAATGAAAATTTCTCTTTGAGAGGCCCCGGGGCCCTCAGGGCTAAAATAAAAACCGAAAAATTTAGTTAAAAAATCAAAATTTAATGAAAATTTCTCTTTGAGAGGCCCCGGGGCCCTCAGGGCTAAAATAAAAACCGAAAAATTTAGTTAAAATATCAAATTTAATGAAAATTTCTCTTTGAGAAGCCCCGGGGCCCTCAGGGCACAAGTAAAAAACGAAAAAAGGCCCCGGGGCCCTCAGGGCTCAAGTAAATACCGAAAAATTTAGTTAAAAAATCAAAATTTAATGAAAATTTCTCTTTGAGAGGCCCCGGGGTCCTCAGGGCTAAAAACCGAAAAATTTAGTTAAAATATCAAATTTAATGAAAATTCCTCTTTGAGAGGCCCCGGGGCCCTCAGGGCTAAAATAAAAACCGAAAAATTTAGTTAAAATATCAAATTTAATGAAAATTTCTCTTTGAGAAGCCCCGGGGCCCTCAGGGCACAAGTAAAAACGAAAAAAGGCCCCGGGGCCCTCAGGGCTCAAGTAAATACCGAAAAATTTAGTTAAAAAATCAAAATTTAATGAAAATTTCTCTTTGAGAGGCCCCGGGGCCCTCAGGGCTCAAGTAAATACCGAAAAATTTAGTTAAAAAATCAAAATTTAATGAAAATTTCTCTTTGAGAGGCCCCGGGGCCCTCAGGGCTAAAATAAAAACCGAAATATTTAGTTAAAATATCAAATTTAATGAAAATTTCTCTTTGAGAAGCCCCGGGGCCCTCAGGGCACAAGTAAAAACGAAAAAAGGCCCCGGGGCCCTCAGGGCTCAAGTAAATACCGAAAAATTTAGTTAAAAAATCAAAATTTAATGAAAATTTCTCTTTGAGAGGCCCCGGGGTCCTCAGGGCTAAAAACCGAAAAATTTAGTTAAAAAATCAAAATTTAATGAAAATTTCTCTTTGAGAGGCTCCGGGCCCGCAGGGCACAAGTAAAAACCGAAAAATTTAGTTAAAAAATCAAAATTTAATGAAAATTTCTCTTTGAGAAGACCCGGGGCCCTCAGGGCACAAAAACAAAATTTAATGAAGATTTCTCTTTTTGAGGCCCCGGGGCCCTCAGGGCTCAAATAAAAACCGAAAAATTTAGTTAAAAAATCAAAATTTAATGAAAATTTCTCTTTGAGAGGCCCCGGGACCCTTGGGGTTCAGGAATATACGGTATTTTAAAAATATTTTTATGTATGGAGAAGAGGGATATTTAAAGATGAGCAGCCCCCCCCCAAAAAAAAAAATTCAATATAAGGCCCCCTCTTCTAGTGCCGCCCCAGGCCCCCAACTGCCTCGGTACGCCTCTGGATAGAACAAATAGACAGATGGAAATATTTAGGCACAGAAGTAACGCAAGGTTGGAAAAGCGAAAGAGAGATCAAGATAAGGATTGCTATGGCAAAGGAGGCATTTAATAGAAAGAAGAGGATTTTAACAAGTAAAATGGATTTAGGTTTGAGGATGATTGGTCAAGTGTTTCGTTTGGAGTGTGCTTATGTATGGCTGTGAGGCGTGGACATTGTTGAAGAGAGATAAGGAAAGGATCGAGGCTTTTGAAGTTTGGATTTGGAGAAGGATGTTGAATATCAAGTGGTCGGACAAGGTGAGGAATGAAGAGGTGTTAAGGAGAGTAGGAGAGGAAAGAAATCTACTTAAAAACATTATTCTGAGGAAAAGGAAATGGAATGGCCATATACTTAGAAGGAATTGCCTAATGAAAGATGTACTGGAAGGAATGGTAGAAGGAAAGTGTAAGAAAGGGAGAAGAAGGAAAAAAATGATCTACGAATTGAAGGAGGAAGATGGATACGAAGGGATGAAAAGATTAGTTCAGGAAAGGGATGAATGGAGAAGGAAGAATCGCCACTAAAGGACCTGCGAAAAAAAAAGCAGAAAACTTATGATAATGATGAGACCAACGTTAAATCTAAATATTTTGCAAATTTGAATAAATTGGACAGAAGAAGAAACAAACTTGGAAAAACATATTTTAGACTTCAAATATAGCTATCTCATTTGAAGTAAAAGCTCATGTCATGTCCTCTGTAAGCCCAAGACAAAAGAGCAACCCTCCCTTTGTTCACCAAAAATTTTAAAGGCTACCTGCATGCCTTGTTAACAAAAATAATAGTTCATTTAAAACCCGCGGAGAGCAGCACTAGATGATAAAAAATTTCTAAAGAAGAAAGTTTCAAAGAATTTTTTAAAAAAATTTCATGCTTCTAGCATAATCCGTTAATTAGAATTTTATATTTAGAGAAAACAATAATATAGGCTTTCAAACCCTAGATATTTTATTAAAACGTTAAAATAGAGGAAAGTTTATTTGAAATAAAAGATAGACATGTATATCACTTTGAATTTCAGACCCACTTTTTAATCAAATGTTTAAAATGAATATTTTTTATTGTTTTCCAATTTTACTGGTTTAAATTTGAAATAATATGGTTATTCAGTAGCTTGCTACAGTGTGATCATTCAAACACGATGAGTTAGTTGCCCAAGGGGTTTCCACAAGCTTCTTTTTCTTTCCACCTCACTTTCACTTTGTGTATGTATTTGCGTCTCAAATAGTATTAAGTATTTAATAAAATAATTCACTAATTGCGCTGATAAATACAGACCAGCATTCCTAGTGTCGACGGTGAAAATGTTCTCCTGATGAGTCTTGCCCTCTTTCAGTGCTTGACCGATCACTTTGACTTTTTTAGCATCACCAACTTCTCTTTCACCGACACTGATCTTGAAGGGTGAGTTGGCGATATGCTTGCCCATACGTTTGACAGACACCACATGTTCGCCTACCTCACGAGGAGTAAATGAGATTCCTAATAGAAAAATATATATTAGAATATTTATGATCTTTTGAATTAAATACAATGATTTTAAGTATAAAATAAAAGCAAATAAGATGTTGATAATAGAAGTGGCTGTTCAGCAATTAGAATGATGAAGGAAGAGAGGATGTCAGCCAAAAAAGGAGCCTCTATCGAATAAAAATCTCCAATCAGAAAACGTTTCGGGTTTAATTAGATAAAACCATCATCAGTTCTTTAGAGCTGAAATGAGCATAAATAATAATTGTAATACAACAACATAAAATATTTTTTAAATTATAAAAAACATCAGATCTTACATTATTGGCAATCTCAAGATGCACACCATTGAGATGCAGATAGAGTTGTTATATATAAACATATACAAAATTATATAAAAAATATACAAAATTTGCATATCAGTTGTCAGATGCTCATCAGTCAACACGGCCAAGTCTCAAATGTATATAAAATTTAATTATCAAATACAGTTATTATATGATAAATACTGGGGAAGCAATGAACCCTCAGTACATTGACCCAAAATACATCTTAATAAAAACGAAATCTCACAAAAGCGTGCATTTGACCTATTTGAAAACATTATTTATTTGCAAATGACAATTTTATAAATTAATTTATAATATATTTTCAAATTACAAATAAAGTTATAAACAATTTTTATAATATTTACATCTGGGCGTCTACATTATTTAAGATGGACAAATATACATTACTAAGGCCAATACAGTCAGTCTGATAGTTTAATGCCCTATGTCCATATGTTTTTATAAAACATTTTTCTGCTACCAGACGTTTATATGTTGTCCACCTTCATCAGAATGACTGCGTTGTCAAAGTCAAATCCATGCATAAATTCAATCGCATGAGAACTCAGAGCTGTCGACGTTTTAATATTTTTTATACTCAATTCATGTTCCCTTTTTCGCAACGAAAACATGCGAGATGTTTGCCCCACATAAACCTTAGTGGGATTGGGGCAGCCAAGGCAACGAATTAAGTATATTACGTTATGTTGTTCATGGGGAGGGACTACATCCTTATTATACAAAAAGGAAATATTGCCTCTGGATGATAAAGCCGTACGGACATTATGCAGCTTGAATATTTTTTGAATTTTCTCCGACAGCCCTGGCACATAAAAAAGAGAAAAGAATGGCGAATCATTGCTAACAGACACAGAGGTGGTGGGGGTTGCTAGCCGCTCATTCTTCTTTTGATTAAAATTTTTGATTAACGAATTAATAACATGCACTGGATAAGAGTTGGACAACGCCGCCCTTCTAAAAACATCAATATAATTAATAACATGCACTGGATAAGAGTTGGACAACGCCGCCCTTCTAAAAACATCATTATGTGGGGCAAACATCTCGCATGTTTTCGTTGCGAAAAAGGGAACATGAATTGAGTATAAAAAATATTAAAACGTCGACAGCTGAGTTCTCATGCGATTGAATTTATGCATGGATTTGACTTTGACAACGCAGTCATTCTGATGAAGGTGGACAACACATATATACGTCTGGTAGCAGAAAAATGTTTTATAAAAACATATGGACATAGGGCACTAAACTATCAGACTGACTGTATTGGCCTTAGTAATGTATATTTGTCCATCTTAAATAATGTAGACGCCCAGATGTAAATATTATAAAAAATTGTTTATAACTTTATTTGTAATTTGAAAATATATTATAAATTAATTTATAAAATTGTCATTTGCAAATAAATAATATGTTTTCAAATAGGTCAAAGGCACGCTTTTGTGAGATTTCGTTTTTATTAAGATGTATTTTGGGTCAATGTACTGAGGGTTCATTGCTTCCCCAGTATTTATCATATAATAACTGTATTTGATAATTAAATATTATATACATTTGAGACTTGGCCGTGTTGACTGATGAGCATCTGACAACTGATATGCAAATTTTGTATTTTTATATAATTTTGTATATGTTTATATATAACAACTCTATCTGCATCTCAATGGTGTGCATCTTGAGATTGCCAATAATGTAAGATCTGATGTTTTTTATAATTTAAAAAATATTTTATGTTGTTGTATTACAATTATTATTTATGCTCATTTCAGCTCTAAAGAACTGATGATGGTTTTATCTAATTAAACCCGAAACGTTTTCTGATTGGAGATTTTTATTCGATAGAGGCTCCTTTTTTGGCTGACATCCTCTCTTCCTTCATCATTCTAAAAGCAAATAAAATGGCATACCTATGTTGCCGTTGGGAAGACGTTTTAAGAAGCAGGGCTCTTCAAGACCACTTGGAGCTTGGATGGAAGCGTTTAGAGCACGAACATCCACGTCGGTAACCTTTCCGGGAAATGACACCTCGGAGCAGGAGCCCACGGAGATTTGGTTACGCTTACGGCCCTCACCTGGACAAACAAAATAACGTTTTTAAAATAAATTCATTAGTGAACGAGTCCATATTCTAATAATTATTTATAATTTTATTTTATACAACAAAGAAATATGATGTGAGAGGGTAAAGAAGTTTTGAGTTTGAGAGGCTCAATAAAAAAACTGAAGAGGAAAATTCTGAAACATATTTGACCTTTAAAACGGAAGAAAAATTTATTAATCATCGAAGGGTTGTAAAAAATAATTTTTAAATTAGACGAAAGGGAAGGAAGCCTTCCTGGAAAACAGCATCCAGGTGAAACAAAAAGCTTTATATTTTGTTGCTAACGTTTCGCGTGTTAGTTCTCACTCATCCTCAGGGCCTATGGTAACAGGTTTTATTTTGTAATTAATTATTTTATATACATTAATACAGTGAATAATATAACATGAAATATTTTGATATTTACTTACAAACAAAATTGTCAAAATTTAGCAGGCACAGGTTATGCTGTACTGAATAATTTCATGTTTATTCATGTTATTATTAGTTTTTAACATCAATAATATGTACAATAATAAAACCATTCTTTAATCTTACAATTGACACCGCATCTAAATAGCATGTAGAGCTCTGCACGGTCCGATTTTTTTTGGACCGTACCCGCCCGTGCCCGTATTTTTTTGTAACTTCCCGCCCGTACCCGGCCCGTACTTTTTTACCATTCTTCAGGCCCGCCCGTACCCGCCCGAAATTTAGTGAATGAATTAATATCTAGCAATTTTTAAATAAAATTTTATTAAAAATTACCCTGAAATCATTCTTTGTATAAAATAACATAAATCTTCTTTTATTTAATAAATAAATAAATAATAATAAATAAATATTAGACTACGTCAAATCAATTGACATCAAATAAAAATAATTTTTTTTTTAATATTTAATTTTTTTTATATTTTAAATTTATAATAAAAAAAAAACTAAACTTTTTCTTGATCTCAGATGTCGGGAAAGAAATATTTTAAATTTTTTTGATTTTGTTTTATAGGTCTGTGCCCGCCCGATTTCATTTGCATGACCGTCCCCCCGAAACCGTTTATTTATACTTGCTACCCGCCCGTACCCGCCCGTAAGTTTTTTCATGGCCTCCAAAACCCCCCCGGCCCGGCTCGCGGGCCGGGCGGCTAACGGGCCTACGGGCCAGCCCGTACCCTTCCGTGCAGGGCTCTATTAGCAAGTGATGAATTTTCTATTTTTCATTATCCATCAACACCGAAAATGGCCCATAGGAAAAGATCACCTAACAAATAAATTCTAGGAAAGTGTAAAATAATTAATTTAAAAAAAGAAAATGATAAGAGTGAACTGATAATAAGAAAAATGATATTTTTTTAAGTCAATGGCAAGAAAATCAAAGGTTAAACTAATTTCCTAAAAAGTGAGAGTGAGTTAGTATTAAGGAAATCAAAATTTGTTATTTGGTATTAAATTTAGAGTGGTATGAGCAAGTTAATAATTAACAAGTCAAAGTGCAGAGATATTAAAAAATTGGTTGCTGCTGGAACTCAGAGCAGAAGGACAAATAACGAAGTTGACGTCAGGATAGGGAGAAAATTCGACTATATAAGAGCAAAGAGAACTCGAGAGCTCCATTTTTACAAAGCGTCTTTAACACAGCTCAAAACATAAACCAATCAAGAGCTCAACATTTTAACACAATTGAATAATCAAATCAAATATAACAATTAAAACAAAAAAAAAATCTGGTGTGACTGGCTCTGGTGTGACTAGTCGCACAGCACACAACTTTCTATTAACTTTGATAGTTTTTACATTTGGATTATTCACACCCTAGAGAAGCTTCATTTTAAATTTTATTAAAATCGAGTGGGAAATAAATTTTAGGGGGAGGTGGGGTGGGGGTTCTGAGGTCTAGAATACCATTTTTCAATTATTTACACCCTTAAGTCATTTTAAATTTTATTATTATAAAATCGAGTGCAAAATAAATTTCAGGAGGGGGGGTAGAGGTGGGGAAGGGCTTAGAGTCGATAGAACTTTCTGAGGTCTGGAATACCATTTTTCAATTATTTTCCTAGAGTGCGTCATTTTAAATTTTATTAAAATCGAGTGAAAAATAAAAAAAAAAATTAGGAGGGTAGGGTCGAAGAGCCGAAAAAACTTTTTGAAGAAATTAATCTGTGCTAAAGTTTGAATTGAAGCTTTAATTAAAATAAAATATACATTGAATTAACATATTATTAATTCTTTTAAGTTATGTCAAATTAGGGGTAGGGGACCCCCTTATCAGGGGCTCACAGATCTTCCAACGGAAAGCATACATTAGCAAATCTTTCAAATGGAAAATAAAAATTCTTCCTCACCATGAAGGTCTACATTTCCAAAAGATTTTTTCGACTATTCGACCCTCCCCCTCTTAATTTTTTTTTTAAATTTTTCTCTCGATTTTAATAAAATTTTAAATGACGCTTCTCTAGGGTGTAAATAATTGAAAAATTTTATTACACATCTCAAAAAAATTCTATCGGTCATACCCCCCTAAAATTTATTTTCCACTCGATCTTAATAAAATTTTAAATGACGCTTCTCTGGGGTGTAAATAATTGAAAAATTTTATTTCACACCTCAGAAAATTCTATCGACCATACCCGGGGAGGGGGGGCACAGTGGTCCCAGAGAAATTCTAGGGCGCCAAAAATAAAAAAATCGATGTCAGCAAATTAATAAAATATGAAATCTATTGTGAAGTAGAGACTCCAAGGCATCTTTTTTCACACACGAGAACCGTTGTTTTGTGTAACTTTTTATGTGAGATGAGCACGAAGTGGGCATATTTGAGTGCCAGCTGGTTGCTCTATTCTCTACATGTTTTTCAACCGCGCTGTTTTCCTATGACGTAGTGTTTTGATTTTTCCTGTGAATGTTTTTAGGAAGTATTTTTCGTGCTGAACACGAATTTATATTTATTTTTGAATTTTAATGAAATCCAACGTGACAATTTAATGTTTAAAGTAAGTACTTTTTTGTAATTTTTTTTTTACAAAAATATGCTTAAAAAACACATTAATCGCCATTTATCAAAACCGACTCCGCATATTTCTTCATTCAATGTACTTTCAGATGGCGTTTTCAGTTTTTGCAGTAATTTGCGGTTTTTGAAAATAAGTCACTTTTAACTTCAAATTTGTGTGATTTTTTCATTAAACTGTTTTTTTTTTTGACCATTAGTGATTTTATTAAATTAACATGTTAAAAGTTGGTGTACATCATGAGCGTACTAGGGGGGTGCCGGGGGGACATCCCTTCATCCCCAGAAGGCTCGTTGCCCCCCTTCCCCCCCAGAAAGCTCCCTGTCCCAAGAAAAATTGAAAAAATATGGGGCTTTCCAGACCCCTTGGAGGAAAGCTGGTCCCAGGCCCCCCCCCCAGCTAAATTCTCTAGTTACGCCCAAGGTGTACATTCACAGAGAAATGATTAGCATCATTTATTTCAAATTTTAGAATTTTATATTTTACTAGTTTTTGATATTATGATATTACTTCATCAATAACTTATGTGGAATTGATCCATGAGGTCAGAAAGGGAGCATAATAGGTTATCTTGAAAGCAGAAATTTTAGAGCTGCTTAATGTGTCTTCAGAAGAAAGTGAAGATGCTTCAGAGGAAGGTGAAGATTATGAGGAGGAGGAGGAGGACGAGGAGCAAGAGTCATCTGATAATGGAGAGTCAGATATATAATAGATTCCACCAGTGAAGATTCTAATGAAGTTTCATAATTTTCCATTGTTTTTTATATTTGTTTTTTACTTTCTCGTACCCTATATATGAAATATATAGAGAGAGAAAGTATTGGTTTCATGTCAAAAATTCGATGTCGAGATTTTGATGGATCTTCACGTTTTGAGGTCCCCTGAATCCAAAAAAGTGGTTTTCGCGACATGGTCTGTCTGTCTGTCTGTCTGTGTGTGTGTGTGTGTGTGTGTGTGTGTGTTCAATTTTAAGCATGAAGGAATTGAGCTAGGAGGCTGAAATTTTATATTTAAGTTAAACACCACCCGGGACCGACAAAATAAGCTTTTAATCAAAATCGGCCAAAAAGTACTAGTACTTTACTGATGTACTTTTTCAGTTTTTTTCGATTTTCTCAAAATTCGCTCTAACGATTTTGATTAAAATTCAAAAATCAATTATTTTTTAGATGCTCTTTCAAATGTATATTCTCGTTTTGCCCTCAAAATTGTTTGAAGCACACTTTACTCTTGTGCTTCATAGGAAAGATAGGAGAAATAAATGGTTGCCATGGTAACCGAATTTAAATCTTTTTCTTTTTATTAGATTAAAAATCAATTATTATTTAAACGCCCATTTTTTTTTTCGGAGAAAACATATCTCTCTCTCTCACAAAACTATCTTCTCTCTTTCTACGCGTTTTAAATTTTTCTACCTTATCTTCGCATTTGACCAATGTTAATTTCCTATAGGGATTTGTATGTTAATTTCGATTCAAAAGGGGGTCCCCTTTGGAACTTTTTACGCATTTAAAATTTTTTTTTCCAATTCTTATGAAATTTTGTATTTATTTACGAATCTATATTGTGTATAAAATGTCCAAATATGAGATTAAAATTTTGAAAAATAACCATAGTTTATTTCAAGCAATCAACATTTAAAATGCAAGTTTGAAACTAAGGTGCTATGGAAAACTAAATATATCTCGACACAAAAAATCTGGTGTGACCAGCACACAACTTTCTCTTACCCTTCGGTAAGAGAAAGTTGTGCACTGTGCGCCAGTCACACCAGATTTTTATCTAAAATTTTTATGTACCTACTACTTGAATGTGATATACTTCTTGTCATGTATTTTTTTATTATTTCATCTCTCCTCTAGTAGTACCTACTACTTTATTATCATAAATTTCTTATAATTATTTTATTACTTGATACCTTTTTATGTGTTCTATTGTTTATGTTTTTTGGTATGGGAATGTAAAAAATGTAATCAGGAGGTAGGAAAACATATTTTGAAAACCATCATGAAAAAAATCCAAAATTTTGAGATTCCCCCCCTCCCCTCCCAGTGACCCTTTTGAAGTGGGGATGAAAATTCTTTCAAAAATGAACTCAGCATGTTCCAAAACCCCCAATACCGAAGTTTCAGATTTTTGGCGCCCTAAAATTTTTTGGGACCACCCGGGGGGGGAGTGGAAAATAAATTTTAGGTGAGGGGCCCTAAAATTTATTTTACATTCGATTTTTTTATTTCATATTTTTATAATATGGTGCAAAATTAACAGCCCCACTCCCCCCCCCCGCCCCTTTCTTTGTTTGTTTTGCTTTCGTGATTTCGTTTTTCTAAGTCAGAAATATCTGCTAGCATTTTTTTTTTTTTTTTTTTTTAAGAAAAGTTGAGTTTTGAAATACCAGAAACGCGAGCTTTTAAGGAATAGAGGTAAATGAATTTATTTTTTAATTACATACCTATGAAACTTTTGCAACACAACTTTCAATTTCCAAAGATAAGAGAAAGTTGTGTGTTGTGCGACCAGTCACACCATTGTTTTTTTCAATATATAATAGAAATATTTTATTATCAAGATATTTCGAAATAAAAATTATCCTAAAGTTTTAATCAGAAAATTTTGATTTTAAATTTTGTTTTTGAATGGAACCCGAAACACATTTCTAAATTTCAACTTTTGAAGTCAAATATTTAAAAAAATCAACATTTAAATTTCAATTCTCTTTCAAGCAGAGATGGGCCCACTCTCTCTCTGTCTCACACACTCTTTTGTTTCATTGTTGGAATTTTTAGCCTGTTTTCAAAAAGGGAAACTTTGAAGGTTTCACTTGCTTTAAAATATTAAAACATGAATATTGTGAATTATTTCATTTTAGAAAGGGTAGGAAAGTCATACGAATTTCATTCAAAAACAAAATAAAGTTGTTTTTTTCTGATTAAAACATGGAGATTTATTTCGATATATTTTGAAAAAATAAAATATTTATATTTTATATTTAATAAATAAATTTCTATGGTTATTCCTATGTAAAAAAGGGTCGTTCGGCAATTTCTTTTTTAAGACAGACAATAGTTCGAACGACCCTTTTTTGACAAAAGGGAAGATGCCTTTAAACACTCTGAATGTTCCGAATTGAGAACAAGAAATCTGTAAGATTGCAACTAAAAATGAAAATTTTAATCAAATTTTTAATAAAATAATTTTAATTCCTTATTTTACCAAAATTTTATTAAAGATTTTTTTTTAATGAAAAAGAAAATTCTTTTTCTAAACTACAAAGAAAATTTTCTTTCTAATCTTTCTAAGGGCCGGTCTTTTCATGTTTGGGTAGTTAGCGAAGTGTCTGTTAAAGTGCTTTTTTTTGTAGTGCAGAAACCCTCTTCATTTTTATTCTTATAGTAAAATATATGACATCCCATCATTTTATTTAAAAAAGAAGTAGATATATTTGTTATTTTTATTTTGATTCAACTTATTTTATCAATAAAGTGATGAGATGTGATCTATTTTACAATATGCAAAAGGTTAGGTCCACTGGTAACTGAGGCAGCCATTTGCTTTTATTTGCATAACCCAGCCTTGGAGTATATGTATATATGTTGAATTTTTTGCCAAGTTCTCTGTTAAATTAGTCGGAGTCTGGGTACGATTTAGCAAAGGGGTGATATTAGAAACACAAGGCTGGCAGCAGCTTCGTAACTTCACGCATAAAAATAACAGAGGCATTCTTCAATCTATCCCTTTTTTTTGTTATTATTCATTTTATGTCAGTCAGGATTATATTTCTAGGATATTTGGCAAGGTGTTGAAGATGATTATTTGAATATATTCTAATAGCCGAGTTGAAACCATGTTCGAGGGTTGGCCAACTCCCTCTGGCGCACTCTGGCGAGACGAGCTTCAACTAAAGCATTTCAAATTTTAAATTTTAGTAAAAAAAATAATTTTTTTAAAATTAATTATTTTAACTTATAATATTTATTTGAATTAATTTCAATTTTTATTTTTAATAATTTTTATATTTTATGTCTTTATTAAGTAGAAAACTTCAAAAAACCTTTAATACTGAAGAGAGTTCATTCCCTGGAACAGGGTTTCTGCATTGCACACTACCCATAGGTTAACGTGCTACCCAAAGATGAAAAGACCGGCCCTAAGTGTTGTTTAAACACAGTTTCGAATTGTAAATGGGGTCAACGACACCCTTTTCTTTACCTCAAAGGACAGATGAATTGCACCAGTAATAATATCTGTTAGCTCCTAAACCTTTTTGCGTACTTTACCTGCCTTATAGTGATATTTTTCTCTGACTTAAATAAAATTTTTTGAAAAATATGAAATATTTTATGTTATTTTTCACGTTTTTAAAAGTCACATTTTTAAAATCAGATCAATTCACTGCTTTCCAAATTAAAATATAGAGTTTATAGAATTGCAGGGGGAATGTCCATTTTAACCCAACTCAATGGACAGATCTCCGTAAATGGTTGCCTAGGGGCAGGGCTCTAAAGTCAGGTAGGCCTCAGGGTGGGACTTAATATTGTCCCCCACTGTACCTTCGAGATATCAGGAAATAAACTCATTGGGGAAAATAAAAAAATTTTATTTTTTGTTTTTTCCTTCCTACATCCTTGCCGAAAAAGCAGCTAAGTTGAAGAATTTCGGTCCAAAATTCTTTCGCCATCACTCATTAAGCTTCAATCAAAATTATAAACATTTTAAATAATAAAAGTTAGAATAAAGAGAAATATTTTAGTATTAAGTCAAGTAAATAGTTGCATTACTTCTTTAATTTTTTACGAAGTTTTAGCGACGTTTAAAATATCAATATGAAGATAAATACATAAAACTTGAACAAATCATTGGCTAGCGTTCTTATTCACCAATTTAAAAATTAACTTTTATTTTAAATATATAAATCCGAATAAAAATGAAATGACTAATTTAAAATAAAGTGTTATGAGGAAAAATTAAAATTTATTAAAAAATATAATATGCCAGTATTTTTAGTATCTCGATTTAAAATAGAATATATTTCTGGAATAAACTATTAGCAAGGGCCCCTGAAAGATCGTCCACCACACTTGCTGCCTTGGCTGCTCAGTTGCTCTATTAATAAATACAGGATTCCTCAAGTGGGGGGGGGGGAAACTAATGCCCGGTTTTACATTTATCATTCAAAAATTAAAATAAACTCAAAAATTTATTTACTCTTTAAAACCATTTAAAAAGTGAACTTTTTATATGAAACGACAAGCCAGCATATAAGAGTAAGAAGGATCTATGAAATGAAATTCTTAAATTTTAAAACGTTTAGCCTTATTAAAAAATAACGTTATCTTCAAAGAGTGTTATTTCAATAAACCCTAAGGGCCGGTTTTTTCATGTTTGGGTAGAAAGTTAACTTATGGGTAGTGTGTAATGCAGAAAGGTTACAGGGAATAAACTCTCTTCAGTATTAAGGGTTTTTTGAAGTTAGCTACTTAATAAAGACATAACATATAAAAATTATTAAAAATAAAAATTGAAATTAATTTAAATAAATATTATAAATTAAAATAATTAATGCCCACGGGGCTTGGAGTAGTTGGTAGCGCGTCTACCTTCTATACCGAACGTCGCGGGTTCGGACCCCAGGCAGTCCGAAGATTTTATTTAAATGCCATTTAAATACAATTTGGATACCAAATGGCTTAAATAAGAATGCCTGGACCCAAATATGTATAATAATCAATAACGGATATCGTTTAAAGTCTTAAATGGCCTAAGTTGCCGAAAAGACTGTGTGAATGTGAGTGTGAATGAGAAAAAAGTGTGAATGTTTAAAAAAAAAAAAAATAATTAATGTTAAAAAAAAAAATTATTTTTTAACTAAAATTTAAAAATTGAAATGCTTTAGTTGAACGTGAAGTGAGATAGCTTCGTCTCGCTAGAGGGAGTTGGCCAACCCTCGAACATAGTTCCAACTTGGATATTAGAATATATTCAAACAATCATCTTCAACACCTTGAAATATATCCTAGAAATATAATCCTGACTGACATAAAATGAATAATAACAAAAAAAAGGGATAGAATGAAGAATGCCTCTGTCATTTTTATACGTGAAGTTAGGATGCTGGTGCCAAGCTTATGTTTCTAATATCACCCCTTTGGTAAATCGTACCCAGAACTTTTGGCTCGGGCTAATTTAACAGAGACCTTGGCTAAAAATTCAACATATATACATTTGCATATACTCGAAGGCTGGGTTATGCAAATGAAAATCAAATGGTTATCTCTGATACCAGTGGACCTAACCTTTTGCATATTGTAAAATATATCACATCTCATCACTTTATTGTTAAAATAAGTTGAATCAAAATAAAAATAACAAATATATCTACTTCTTTTTTAAATAAAGTGATGGAATGTCGTATATTTTACTATAAGAATAAAAATGAAGAGGGTTTCTGCACTACAAAAAAAAAAAAAAACCTTTTAACAGAGACTTCACTACCCAAACATGAAAAAACCGGCCCTAAATATTTTAAAATTTTAGAAGTTAATTTCATAGAACATTCTTTCTCTTAGCAAGCTTTTCGCTTTTCTTCTTATCTTTAATTTAATGAAGCATTCTATTAAAATTGATATTAAACATTAAAATGAAATACAACCGAATATAAATTATATTGTAATATCTATATATATAAAAATGAAATGGAAAAATGTATGTATGTATGTAAATATGTATGTATATGTTCTATAGAAATCCACAATTTTCAATGAATCCATTTGAAATTAAGTACACCTATAATACATGGCTCTGGGAGTAACGTAGTAATAATTTGAATCTTTTAAATATTTTGCAAAATTAATTATAATGAAATTTCTTCAATATGGGAACACAAAATCAACAAGTTGGCTAGAAATTAGAGAGCGTCCATTGTGCTGTGTGAACCAGCTTCCTACCTGACTATGGGCTGGGGGTGGGGGCTACGCAGCAGTTGAAAAACGAAGAGAGGACTCGGGTGACTGACCCTTTAAACAGTCATAAACAGACCCTTTTGTGCTGTTCCCAATCGGTACCCTCGCCTCGCTTGAATATAAGATCCTTCCTTAACATCTTAACACTTGCATTGCAACAAGAAATATCCCAAATTGGGAATAAACTTGCTCGCCGAAGGCGAGCAAGGGGTCCAGGGGCGCAGCCCCCTGGCTAGGCGGAAAGCCCGCCGAAGGCGGGCTTTGCGACTAGTAAAATATAAAATAAATGAAAAAAAAAAAAAAATAAATAAATAAAAATTCTTAACATCACTAGGATAGATTTGAGTTCCTATTTTAACAGAGTTTTAATCTATTACTAAAAGGTTGCAAGTTTATTTTTTTTATTTTTTAGAAATTTTATTTAAAAAGAAATATTTTCTTTTCACCTCTACTCCTTGAATGCGAATGAATGTGCAGACCTATAATAATAACAGTAATAAAATAGGATATTATAAACAATTTAGCCAAATGTTTTTGTTTAAAAGTAATTTTGAGAGGAAAAAGTTTCAAAGATTATCTAAGGAAATGAGATTACCGGTTATTTTGGCGTTGAAAGGGCTGCCTTTAATGTGTTTGTCACTGAATTTCACTGTAATATGGTACTCGCCAGGCGCCGTTGGCAAGTAAGACACCGAAACAGTTCCATCTTTGTTATCGTGGCAACAAATTTCTGCCTTGCTAGGTCCTTCTACAGCCAAGGATAAACCTCCTATAAAAAAAATTGATTATTATAACATAATAGTCATCTTTTTCTTTAGTGAACAATAATAAATACCTGCTCCTGCTCCTTTGGTGGAGATAGTAAAGTTGGAAGGTTCTCCACAGACACCGTGAGTCAGGCCTGGGCCGTAGGCAGTAACGTAGCCACTTTGAATGGAATCCACGTGGAACTTAAATGGAGAACCTGGAAAATCAATGAAATTTCAACTCTGATAAGAAACATTTGAGAGTATGGTTTTGAGCATATAATAAAGCTTCAACAATTGAGCTCATTCTGTTTATTTCAATTGTGCATAGTACGCATGTCAAAAGACCATCTAATTAGTACTCAGTGACATGCGTATAAAATGATGGTGATTTGCGGATTAAAAGAAGAAAGGATTTCAAATTGGAACTTTCTAAATTTTGTATATTAATCACTGGAAAGATTAGTGAGGAGAGAGATTATTAGAATAATTTTTCTTTAAAGAAAAATATAAGTGAGTGTTGGGACTAAAGAGTTATAGGAACAAACAATTACACTTACCTTGCACGTGTTCTCCATTATATTTGACGGACAGTTCGTGAAGGCCTTCTTCGCGAGGATCGTATTTAATGCTTACAGTGCCATCGCGATTGTCCTCAATCACAGGCTTGTCGATTTTTCCGGAGGGCATTTTGACTTCAGCTGCACAAACACAAACACAAATACACTTTTAATCTTGGCAAACGTGACCAAAATGAAAAGACAGGTGGAAATAGAGTCGGAGATTTTAATGCCTTGGGAGGGTTTTACCTTTCTGACTTTGAAAGTAGTAGCAAGTAAGGAAGGTGACTGGTTCGAAGGTATTTCCAATAATTGGCACGTATTTTGCGCTCGCGTGTCTACTAGCTGGACTGGGAACGCACGCGTAAAAAACGGGTTTCTCTTCTTTATCCCACTCACTTAACGTGAGCTTTTTCTGAAGGGAGGAGAGATAAATCCGGGCTTGATATAACCTCTGCACGGGCACTTCGTCTTCTTTTTCGGATCCAGTACCAAGGGAAGTGCGGGATCCGATGCCACGGTTAGGCATCGTCCTGCGGCCCAGGCCAGGACTGACCAGCCAGAGGAGGAGCTCGACGCAGTCCCAGGTACCTCCGTGGGTGTCCAAGGGTTCTTCCCCTTTGCTCCGCTTTTAAAATATGCCACCGTTGGTTCGCTCTCGTCGAGTTGCTCATCTGCGCCGTCGCCGTCGACGGACATTCCATGATATTTGGAGCAAAGGAGTATGAGTCACCCCACAGTCCATTCCAGTCCCAGAAATAGGCAAGCGGGTGGGTGATGAAACCCCAACTTGATTTGTCGGGGAGTCTATATAAACTTGCTTAGATCTGGCTTGCCAAGGCCATCGCCTCCTCCATATTCATCATAATTCACCTATTAATAATCTCTATTTTTTATTACTCCTTAATCCTCTTATTCTCTTAATTATCATATTACTAAATGCATATTGGTCATTTTAAAACAATGAGTCTTTCTCATTCATCAGAAGATTCTGCTTTTTCTAAGAAAATAAACCCTTTTTTTTCGAAATCAATAAAGCTGTAGGTTTACATTCTCGCCCACGAAAACAAAAATATAATTATCAAATGAAACGCAATTCATATTTAATAAGGTTAATGATTCAGTTTAATGATATAGTATTTAAACAAATCATGTAAATAATGATTTATTTGTAATAGTTTAAAACAGACATTTAAAATCTATTTGCTCATATCTATCGATAATCGACATTAATATTTAAAAAAAGAGAAATTCTAATTTCCTAAAATGTTTTCATGAATTTAAAAAGTAAATATATTTTAATTAAATCATTTAAAGTTTTACTACAAGTGTCAGAATGAAATCGCTGCCAACAAGATCTGGCAGAAATAATGAGAGCTGTTCAGTATTAGGCGCGATCATCTCTTAATCATTTCATGATGCCAGGCAGAAAATTACAAATGAATGGGATGCCAGGTGATCGTTTCAGCTTTCTACTCAATTTTATTCTTCAATATTCAGTTGACAACATCAATGGCATGAGCATCAAACGTGACATGATATATCTTGATTGAAGAAATTAAAAATTAATTCTTTCAATGAGAAAGCAGCAGACAAGTAACATTCTTTTAAAGATATATTAAGAGCAATCTTGTTATTAAAAATAAAATTAGTTTTCTTTTATCGTTATATTCTTGAAAGTTAATTGATCAACTCCGAAGGGCGTTAAATAATTATTAAAAAATTTATTAGAAGTCATTAGAATCCTGAGATGAAAGGACTACAGTTTAAAATTCACCTAAAGGTAGAAAATTATCCATTTATCTAAGTTCTGCCACTTCATGAGAAATAAAGTGGGAACCCACCTCAGTATGAAAGTTGGAAAATATTATCTGATTTTCTAACAATAAAAAAAATCAAGTTTCTAAAAGTCCGATCTTAAATAATACAATAAATTTTTCATTTTGGTTATGAACTTTTTAAGAGAGTTATAATATCTGGGATACCATGTCATTAATTTAATTTAAAAAATTTTAAAAGAAAAAATTGGTTTAAAAATTGAATATTTTTATATGTTAGTTTGATGTGATTTTTTCGGGTTTGCAGGTCGAAGTAGGTAGAAAATAAGGAAAAGTAGTAATCCGCACTACTTTTATTTGTAAAGGTTTCCTCTTAATTTAATAACACAGGCCTGCGAAGATTTTGCGGCATGAGATATTTTAATGCAGATAAGTCAAGTCAAATCCCCTGATAACGGAAATGTGATTAGTTTTTGCGTATCACGTACAGTTTTCCTACAATTCTATTTTTAACACAAAAATGAGAGCGTGCGGTCCACCACGCGTATGCGTATATGTATGTTGTGTTAAAATATAGAACTGGGATTAATGAAGCAATTTGTTAAAGCTTTGGACAAAAATGGCCCCTGATACCAATATATTGCTAAAAAAATTCCGTTACTGTCGGAGGCAAAGGTGAAGGAAGGCGTTTTTGATGGTCCACAGATTAGCAAACTTATTAAGGATGTTACTTTTAAAAACTGCATGTCTGACATGGAACTTCAAGCTTGGGAATCATACAAGGACGGCATCAAGTCATCTGGGTAATGTTAAAGATGATCAATATGAGGAAATTGTAAAAACTATGCTCAAAAAGTTCAGGGGACTGGGATGTAATATGAGTTTGAAGTTACACTTCCTCCACTCTCATCTTGAACATATCCCAGAGAATTTAGGAGCACTAAAAGAAGAACATGGTGAGAGATTCCATCAATACATAAAAGAGATGGAAACGAGGTATCAGGGTCGATGGGATGTCTCCATGTTGGCCGACTACTGTTGGTGTTTGGTGAGAGAAAATCCTCGTCAGGATCACAAAAGCCAATCAACTCAGTGTTCATTTCTTGCTAAGAGGAGGAGAAAATAGCTCTTAGGGTATGTTAGTAATTCCTTATTTATTTTAAACTATTTTAACAATCGATATGTCATCAAACCTCTGTAGTTTTTTTTAGAGAAATTTAAAGTATGGTTTTTACATATAATTTAATAAGTAATAAATATTTCATTTCAACATGGCAAAATAACCTTAAGTGATACGAAAAAACTGTTAACATATTTGAATTCAGAACACCAAAATTAGGTTTAGAGACCTCTTAAACCCCGTGCCGCAGAAAAAAAATTTAAATTCGCAGGCCTGTTTAATTACTGCATTTATTTAAATAAATTCAACCAAAATCATATATTTGTACTTTTTTCGTTTAAGAGTCCAGTCAAATACTGTGGTGATACGTGTAAATGGGGCTGCCTACCTTCCTTACTTGCATTAATCTAAACATATTCTCTTTCCTGGACGAATGGGAACCAGTGAATTGGAAAATTGTCAAATTATGTGAAGACAAAAGAAAATACTTCATACTCAACCATTAAAGTCTCTCGCAACGTTTTTAAAAAATGATTATTTAAAGTTTTCCAATTTGAATAGTTTTAACTAGACTGTATGAGTTATATACACTGTGGTACATGTACAGCGAGCGCCACAATTAAGTCCCCACCCAGAGGTCTACCTGCCTTTAGGCCTTACGCGTAGGCAACCATTTACGAAGGTCTGTCTATTGAGTTGCGTTAAAATGGACATTCCCCCTGCAATTTTATAAACTCTATATTTTAATTTGGAAAGCAGTGAATTGATCTGATTTTAAAAATGTGGCTTTTAAAAACGTGAAAAATAATATAAAACATTTCAGATAGCAGCAGTTGCGTCAATATTTAAAATTAAATATCTGGCTACGAACTTGGTTCTTAACCATAACTTTTCTATTATTATTATTTATTTAGCTTGTTTTTAATAAAAATCTTTGACCTAATAAAGCTTGATTTATTTCTTGCTACTTTTGGTAAATAATTTCATCTTTGAAATAACATAACAATTTTATTTTTTAGTTTAGTAATTATTTAAATTGCCCGGGAGCCGTGGCTCAGTGGGAAGACATTAGCTTCTCGCACCGGAGTCCCGGGTTCGCTTCCCATCCCAAGCGAGAAAAATTTATTTCATTTGATTTGACTACAAATCATTTGAAATAAATAGGGATGGGGTCTAAATGGCCTTAGATGCCGAGAAGGACCTTAAAAAAAAAAAAAAAAAAAAATTATTTAAATTTACAAATCTCTGCAAAAGACAGAACTTTTTTTTGGATTAATATAATTATTGCATGGAGGTCCTGGTTCGACTACAGGGGGTGCAATTTTACCCAATCTTAAGCACAAACATATCTCGCAAACTTGCTATCTTAAACGATATATTGACTGGCTAATGAACAGTCTATTTGAGCATTGATTGAAAAAATTTATTTTTAACTTTGCCCATCAACCGTAGATTGGCAGGTAAAGTTAATGTAATCGTAAAAAAATCGAAATTTTTCTGAAGCTGCCAAAATGTGTTTTGAGGTCCCCTGAATCCATTTAAGTAGTTTTTGGAATGATGTCTGTGTGTGTGTGTTTGTGTGTGTCTGTGGTAATTTTTTTCGTCAACGAAATCTCAAAAACTATTTGTTCAATTGTTTTGAAATTTTGCACCCATAAACTAGGGGTAGAGGCCAAGAACTGAAAGCTTTTGGTAAACATCGGACCATTAGGGGGGCAAATATTTTTTCTTACATAACCTATACTTTTTTTTATATATTCAGAAACAAGACTTCCTCCCGAGTAAAATGATATATAATATGTATAACATCGGACCATCAGGGAGGCTCTAGGGGGGGTGGCAAATATTTTTTTCTTGAGTAGTGGGAGGGCAAAGTTGTGCGCTCGGCTTAGTCCGACCATTTATTTTTTAAATTTTTTTAAGGTCTTTTTCGGCATCTAAGGTCATTTAGACTCCGCCTCTATTTATTTCAAATGATTGGTAGCCAATTCAAATGAAATTTGAGAAGAAACTTGGCAACTATGGAGAAATTTGGCAACTGAGTATTTTCAAGAGGCATCGAGAAAAAAATTTTACCTTCTTACATCCAAAACTGTGTTTATTTCGAATACAATTTTATTAAAAATTGACTTAGGAATTTAGTTCGAAGATTGAAATCAGATGATTTTTCCAATTATCAAGGATAAAATGTTAAAATTAATCAAAAACTATTAATTAAACTAATTAATTAACCTGGAGTCGAACCAGGACCTACATGCAATAACACTGTGCGTGCGGCAAGAAAAAAAGCCCCGAGATAATTTCTAGAGATTCTTAAGTAAAATGAAGAGGCGACGCGTAGCGACGCACAGTGGGCTGAAATAGGAAAAAAGCGGCCATAATTCGAAAAAATGAACTTCAAAATATAAAAACAACGTTTTGCACACCAATAATAGACTATATGTGGACCTCAGGACAATAATTCATTTTTTTTTTACCCAACCCAAACCCGAGTTATAGAGCGCCAAAGTGGGGAAGAAAACATGGTAACTTTTCTTTGCGTTTTAAGTCGATATTCAGGAATTTTTTTCATATATTAATATTGATCCAATTTTAATGAATTTTTTTTGATTCATAGATAAATTAATCTTCTTTTTGGAAATATTTTTGCTTTTCTTGTATTTCAGTTATTTATTTTTAAATAAATTTTTTTTGTAAGTAAAAAAAAAGCAATATAAAATTTTTTCAATTTCAAAAAGTATATGGGATCCATGCGGATCCCTAACAAACTCAATAGATTCTGAAACTAGAATACATGTAGAACATGATTGCATCGGAACTTTTTGCCCGAATTTGCCCGCCGATTTTTTATTAATTTTTTTATAATTAAATCGGCAGAAAAACAAGTGATTTCCGTCAAACCATATGAACTTCTCTCTGCTTTACAGATAATATTGAAACGTGACAAAGGGCTGACGGGCAAAATAAAACCAGGCTATTATTAAAATGACCATAAAATTTTAAGGTGGGGCCTCAGATTTTGAAATCTTTTGAAAAAATAATCTATGAAAAGGAAATATCCAATATTTAAAAATTTCATTTTTTCTTGTTCATATTCTTATTATATTAATATTATTGAAATAACTATATTATTTTTGTATACAAGTGGTAAAGCCCCCCTGGACCCCCTTAAATGCCGGCGAGCAAATGCATCAAATTTATTCTTGCTCCCTGTTTGGAAATTTTGCAATTGCTCGCCTTTGGCGCAAAATTTTGAAGTTTTGAATTTCCCTCACTGACTCCACTTCCTCTGTCTGTGGCCAATCAGCGAGAGAGCGTGGTAAACAGGAACATAAAACAGAAGTAAGTGGCTAGCGCTTTATATTATAGTAAATATATTTATTTTTTGGCAAATAATTTTTATTTAAGTATAATGACAGACATAGAAGCCGAGTCCAAGGGGCCCAAGGGGTTCGAGCCTCCTCCCCCAATGTTGAGGGAAGAGAAAATAAGTCATCTTTGTAATCAGCAATACTTTAAAATGTATATAAAGGCATATTGCTTGTAATTACCAAAAAAAAATATTTTTTTGCTCCTTTCAGTGAGGGGTAGTTCACCCCATCTATATATTTTGTAAAAATAAATGACATTTTTGTAACGAGTGACCTTTAAAATGTATATAAAGACATATTGCTTGTAATTATCAAAGGAAATTTTTTTTAACACGTTGAGTAAGGGGTAGTTCACCCCATGTAGGTTTTTTGTAAAAATAGATGACATATTTGGAATCAGCATCCATTAAAATGTATATAAAGACATATTGCTTGTAATTATCAAAAAAAAAATATTTTTTTGCTCCCTTCAGTAAGGGGTAGTTCACCCCATGTATGTTTTTTGTAAAAATAAATGTCATTTTTGTAAAACGCATATTTTTTTTGATTTTTTGACATATGTTTTTCTTTATATTTCACACATCATAATTTTTTTTTTCAACTTTGTCAAGGGGTAATTTCAACCCCTTTTGGTAAAATATGAAAATATTGAAGGGTATTGAAGAACATATGATTCTGTATGTATAGTTTTAATTTTGTAAAAATCCGCCCAAAAAAAGATAATTATGGCCGCTTTTTTTCGATTTCAGCCCACGTCGCGACGTGGCTTATCGGATAAGCTGGGGCTTAGTAATACGAGGTAACATTGTACTCGAGTTCGATCCCGGCTTGCCGCAAAAATTCAACCAATTCGAGCGTCTCTACTGGGTCAATGGGAATACAATCCCCTCCAGTTCCAGGCACCTAGGGCCTGAGGAATGGGCATGAACCATTCCTAGAATGATCCTCTCCAGGGGCCTTGAACCCGGAGAGTGATATGGGGAGCACAATAGATCTATAAAGGTCGCAGTGCAGAGAAGCCCCAGAACATCAAATCATCTACCTAAATAAAATGACCTCCTGAATCCAAATATGACCTCCGTTTTCCCCCACCACGTACCGTTTTCGGGGGAGAGCCCCCTACTTATTTCCACCCCTTTTCGTTAATTATAGGGCCATGAATCAAATTTGGAGGGATGAAAAGGAATATTTTAGCCCTAACAATTCTTCAGAAGGTCTAGAGAAGTGAAAAGTTAAAAAACATTAACATTTGGATCCAAGGGGAGATGTGGGGGGGGGGAATTTTGTCGCTTAAAATGCTAAAAAATCATTAAAAATGATCGATTTTTTCTGATTTTTTCACAATTTTTTCACTGATTTTCTACATTTTCCAGCTGACAGACCCACCTCATCCTTCCTTAAAGTTCCTCAAAAAAAAAAAAAAAAATATATATAGGATAAAGCGGGTGGGTTGTGAGTGATTCCGAAGCCCTTCCAAGAAGAATATTTTTCAAACATTGACAAGAAATAATTTCTACCACTTTAGATAAAATATGGCAATATTGAAGGACATAAAAGAATCCGTATATTTAACTTTAAATTTGTAAAAATCAGCCCAAAAAATGAAAGTTAGCTGCATATTTGCCAATTTGACCTACTGAGCTGTGAATCTTCCATCTTCTTGCAAGGGCTTCGGAATCGCTCACACCCCACCCGCTTTGTCCTATATATTTTTTTTAAATTGAGGAATATTTACGGAAGGGTGAGGTGGGTCTGTCAGCTGGAATATGTAGAAAATCAGTGAAAAAATTGTGAAAAAATCGATCATTTTTAATGATAATTTTGCACTTTAAGCGACAAATCTTCCCCCACATCCCCCCCCCCCTTGGATCCAAATGTTGATGTTTTTTAACTTTTCACTTCTCTAGACCTTCTGAAATGTTAAGGCTAAAATATTCTTTTTCATCCCTCCAAATTTGATTCATGGCTCTATAATTAACGAAAAGGGGTGGAAATAAGTAGGGGGCTACCCCCCGAAAACGGTACGTGCTGGGGGAAAACGAAGGTCATATGTGAATTCAGAAGGTCATTTTACTTAAGAATCTGAAGGAATTATCTCGGGGTCGGAAAAAAAGTTTCATTTTGACACACAGTGTAATTATATTAATCCAAAAAAAAAGTTCTGTCTTTTGCAGAGATTTTAAATTTAAATTAAAAAATAAAATTGTTATGTTATTTCAAAGATGAAATTATTTACCAAAAGTAGAAAGAAAGGAATCAAGCTTTATCAGGTCAAAGATTTTTATTAAAAACAAGCTCAATAAATAATAATAATAGAAAAGTTATGGTTAAGAACCAATTTCTTTCACAAAATGATGTTTTTTTCTCAGTCTATTTTGACTTGTTATTAGGTCAAGGTTAATAAATTTGCTAGGAATTCATTTTTGCGAGGTATTTATTTTTTAGGTTTACAGATACGGCCATTATTATCCGTTTCGGCCGCAAGGTGGCCATCACCAGAACCTTAAACAAATTTATTTATTTTTACAAAGATGTACATCATTATATCTATAAGAGTTTTTTTAAATCAATGACACAAACTACATTGTTATCATCATGCAATATTGACATTATTTCTTTTAATTACCTCTGACATTCCTTTTCATTAATATCAGTCTTTTTAAACCAAGTTTTTTCGAAATCGGCAGTTCTACCCTATATATTAAATCTCTTGCTTTTATCAATCGAGCAATAAAATGTTTCTAAAAAAGATCTGTTCTTATTTTAAAATTTATTTATATAATTCTGCAAAGAATTAAATGTCAAATGTCAGTGGACATATTTTAAAATTATTATTTATTTTAATAAATAAAATAATATAATAATAATATAATATAATAATAATTTAATAAATAAAATAAATAATAATTTTAAAATATGTCCACTGACATTTGACATTTAATTCTTTTCAGAATTATATAAATAAATTTTAAAATAAGAACAGATCTTTTTTAGAAACATTTTATTGCTCGATTGATAAAAGCAAGAGATTTAATATATAGGGTAGAGCTGCCGATTTCGAAAAAACTTGGTTTAAAAAGACTGATATTAATGAAAAGGAATGTCAGAGGTAATTAAAAGAAATAATGTCAATATTGCATGATGATAACAATGTAGTTTGTGTCATTGATTTAAAAAAACTCTTATAGATATAATGATATACATCTTTGTAAAAATAAATAAATTTGTTTAAGGTTCTGATGATGGCCACCTTGCGGCCGAAACGGATAATAATGGCCGTATCTGTAAACCTAAAAAATAAATACCTCGCAAAAATGAATTCCTAGCAAATTTATTAACCTTGACCTAATAACAAGTCAAAATAGACTGAGAAAAAAACATCATTTTGTGAAAGAAATTAATGTTTACCAGTCCGACATCCTCAAGTTAAGAACCAAGTTCGTAGCCAGATATTTAATTTTAAATATTGACGCAACTGCTGCTATCTGAAATATTTTATGTTATTTTTCACTTTTTTATATATTCACTGCTTTCCAAATTGAAATATTAATATAATAGAGTTTATAGAATTGCAGGGGAGAATGTCCATTTTAACGCTACTCAATAGACAGACCTTCGTAAATGGTTGCCTACGCGCAAGGCCTAAAGGCAGGTAGACCTCTGTGTGGGGACTTAATTGTGGCGCTCGCTGTACCAGTAATAGGGCATGTTGAGCACAATTCGACACATCCGTGGGGATACTCCCGGCGGTACCTACCTTTTTCTCTTATTTAAATTAATAAATACTTGATTATATGTTTTCTAGACTCTATATTTTTTGTTGGCGATGCCAAGGGCCCCGTGGTCCCCAGGAATCGAACGCAGGATCTCCAGCCTTTCCAGGGTATAGGTGTGCTATCCACCGGACCCTCGACCTCGAATAGTTTTATTTTCAAATTTCTTGAGATAATAAATAAATTGTAGCAATAGTAAGGAATAGACCATTTTAGATATAGACATCACATCACATAGCCTAATATTCAAGAGTAAAGATTTTTTTCTTCGAGGTTCTTCTAAATTTTCAATCCTTCCCTGAATGATAAAATCTTCCTTAATTTTGGTCGACTTTGTTTAATAATATTAATAGTAAATGTAACAAAGGACCAAAGAGAATCTTCAGTGAGAAAAGCATCCGCAATAACAATGATAATATTTTGTTGGAGTTGGGAGGAATAAAACCAGCGTTGTCGAATACCTTTAGACTTTTATTCAAACAGACGTTTCGGCAACTATAACGGTTGCCATCTTCAGTGTCAATGAAAGTTTTTTACATACCCAGCATACAATTTAATTTATAATTTTTTGTTTTTGTTTTTTCCATGGAAGATAGGTAACCCAAATGGCATGATCTTAAATATATTTTTCTGAGCAATGAAATTCAGTGTAAAATCTCTTCAGGGCCGCAGATAGGGGGGAGGGAGGGGGGCCCTTTGAGCTCCAACTTTAAAATTCTAATAAAAAAATAATTTTCATGGTTAAAATTTCATTAATTTTAAACTAGTAACCGTTGACTCTACACTGTAAAAAAAAATTTTAATTTTAGTATGTTTTAGTATAGTAAATTTACAAATTTTCCTTGTAAATGATAACTACCATACATTTGTATACTAAATTTACAAATCTATGCATTCAAAAAATTTTTACAACCAAAAAACATTTTAAAATTACAATTTTCTTGGAAAATTAGAGTAAATATTGTAATTTTACCAAACGATTTCTAATTTTACAATACAACGGCCTTGTAATTTTAGAACACGGTTTGTAATTTTAGAAAAGGGTTTGTAATTTTACAAAAAGGTTTCTAATTTTACAATACAAGGGTATTGTAATTTTCCTTTTAAGGCTGCCTGAGACGGCCAACATGGCCGACTTTGTTTCGACTGCTTTTTAGCTTTCTTAATAAAGACATTTTTGGCACTATAAGGATTTATTTAAGTTATAATAATACAAAAAATAATAATATTAAGATAACTTTAAGTTTATTTTTTATTTTATTATTTAGTAAAAATAGTTTACATTAGCTGGGCATACACGGAGAGGTAGAACCGTCGGTTTTGACCGTGCCGGTCCAAACGCACGGATTTATCTTTACGTTAGTGGGCGAGCACGCGCCAGTTTTGACCGCCACGGATCAATCTAACAGATTTGACCGCGGTCCAAACCCACGATCCGATCTTTTCGTTAGTGGGCGAGCACGCGCCAGTTTTGACGGCCTCGCATCAATCTAACAGATTGGACTGCGGTCCGAACTCACGGTCTGATCTTTTCGTTAGTGGACAAGCGACAGTTTTGACCGCCCCGGACCATCTCTTTAAGTCGCGATTTTTGGAGGGGGTAGGGGAGGACATGTTACTTCAAAATTTTTTTTACAAATTTATTTTTTTGACCATTTAAAGAAAATAAGTTATCCCTCCCTCTATTAATTAACTAATCTATTATGTTTGAAAATATTTTAGTTAATCACCATTCACAAAAACAAATTTATTATTATTACTACGCCCCCCTGGACCCCCCCAGACGCTGGCTCGGGCCGCCTGCGGCGGACCCTCGCCATTCTTAAATATGAGAAACGGGCTGGCGTCTAGACGCCCCCCTGGACCCCCCAGCCGCTGGCTCGGGCCCGCCTGCGGCGGACCCTCGCCTTTTCTTAATTATAAAAAGAAAATTATTATTACTACGTATTCCAATCCAGTGCCTGCTTGAGGATTTGTTTACCTTCATAGAATACACAACTTCAAAGAATACTTGAATATTTCTCTATACATTTCCTATGGGAGAAATCGTAACATTAAGAATTAATAACTCAAAAAGTTATAGGAATTTTGGAACCCGAGTATTTTTCCGGGACTCTCTATAACGTCCTCAATAAGACTGCAAAATTTCGTTTCAAAATTCCAATGGGAAGTTGGTCAAACAGAGCGTGACAGACGGACGGACGGACGGACGGACGGACGGACAGACAGACAGACAGACGGACACTCCGCAATTATTATATATAGATTTTTTTTAAATATCATTTAAGGTCATGGCAAATTAGGATACAAATATTATATATCATTTTACTCGGGAGAAAGTCTAGTTTCTGAATATACAAAAAAAATTATAGGTTATGTAAGAAAAAAATATTGGCCCTCCTTCTAGAGCGCCCCCTAATGGTCCGATGTTTACCAAAAGCTTTTCAGTTCTTGACCTTTACATCTAGTTTATGTGTGCAAAATACCACAGACATACACACAGACACACAGACATCATTCCAAAAACTACTTAAATGGACTCAGGGGACCTTAAATCGCATTTTGGCATCTTCAGAATCAGATAATTAAAGATTTTATTTAAAGGAGAAGAAAGGATTAATTACTTCTTTTTTTTTAATAATTTTCTATTTCTATTTTTCTTGGAAATTCCAATGGCTTCTTGACTTGATCTGTCTAGTCGGCAGGCAAAACTTTCGTCAAGACGAAAGTCCACGGATTTGGTCAAATCAGCGGTTAAAACTGCCGCGGTCCAAAGATTTTGCCCATACACGTACGGTTTGACCCGTGGCGAGCCAACTATACGGGTTCATCTGCGGGTTTTTCCTTTACGTTTGTGAGTGATGACGGTTTTAACCGTGGTGGTTTTAACCGTGGCGGTTTTAGCCGGCCCGGTCCAACCCGACAGATCAAACTCTTTGTTTTTTTAAGCGAAATTGATAATGACGGTTTTAACCGTGGCGGATCGACCCGACAGATTGGTCCGCCCCGGTCCAACCCGACAGATCAAACTCTCCACTTTTTTAAGCCAAATTGATAACGAAAGTTTTAACCGTGGCGGTTCGACCCGACAGATTGGACCGCCCCGGTCAAAACCGACAGTTCTACCTCTCCGTGTATGCCCAGCTAATGAGGTCATACTCGAATGTCAAATAGAAGAGATAGATCATTAGTTAACAGGTGATTCGATGGTCAAATGGACTAGGCAACAAGTTTCTACAAATAAAATAATATAAAAAAAAATTTAAAAACAACGCTTTTATAAATGTTCTAAAAAGAGAAAAATAATTATGTATAATTTCTTTAAAATTATATTAAAAATTAATATATGTTACTAAAACTAAAAGCGTTGGGCGCGGGATTTGCAAATTTTAATTGTATAAATAGGCCTATTATATGTTTTATGAATACATTTTCATACCATAGACTTGGCGGGTAGTTAGGCAAAACAGTTTGAAGTGACTCAAATGTTCTAGTTAGATTAATTTATTTTATTTATTTATTTTTACTTTTTTTTTTGATTCATGTATCGGTGAATTAAGGTTAGTTGATCCTCTGCAATGCAAATTGCAAGAGATTGTTAATTTGCGCGCCCAACGCTTTTAGTTTTAGTAACATATATTAATTTTTAATATAATTTTAAAGAAATTATACATAATTATTTTTCTCTTTTTAGTACATTTATAAAAGCGTTGTTTTTAAATTTTTTTTTTATATTATTTTATTTAACTCTTTTTAGTTTTTGTAATAAAATATTAATACGTATGAGTTATATACATATACACGATACAATAAGACAATTTGTATTTTAAAAGAAGAGAAATTTTTGATTATAAATTTCACCCCCTCTTTTTTTGATAGGCCGAAATTAATTGACCTACAAAGATGAGACGCAAGTAGAACTCGTCGTAATTTCAATCGCTAACTTTGTCGGACCGAACAATGGAAATGTGATTAATTGGCCGCTAATCTCAATTTAATTAATTTTTAATTATTTTGAATAGCACATTTTGTAGAGTAAAGTCTATTTAACACTTCTGCTAATGCTCAAAACTCTAAATTAATTATAAATAGGAGAAATTTTGATTATAAAACTTCCCCCCCACTTTTTTTGATCGGCCGCCATTTTGTAATTAATTCACCTACAAAGATGAGACACATCAAATATTGCATTGTCACGGGAGTTACATATGTGTATAAAATTTCAAAGCTCTAGGTTAAGTAGAACTGGTCGTAATTTCAATCGCTAACTTTGTCGGACCGAACAATGGAAATGTGATTAATTGGCCGCTAATCTGAATTTAATTAATTTTTAATTATTTTGAATAGCACATTTTGTAGAGTAAAGTCTATTTAACACCTCTGCTAATGCTCAAAACTCTAAATTAATTATAAATAGGAGAAATTTTGATTATAAAACTTCCCCCCACTTTTTTTGATCGGCCGCCATTTTGTAATTAATTCACCTACAAAGATGAGACACATCAAATATTGCATTGTCACGGGAGTTACATACGTGAATAAAATTTCAAAGCTCTAAATTAACTAGAACTGGTCGTAATTTCAATCGCTAACTTTGTCGGACCGAACAATGGAAATGTGATTAATTGGCCGCTAATCTGAATTTAATTAATTTTTAATTATTTTGAATAGCACATTTTGTAGAGTAAAGTCTATTTAACACCTCTGCTAATGCTCAAAACTCTAAATTAATTATAAATAGGAGAAATTTTGATTATAAAGTTTTACCCCCACTTTTTTTGATCGGCCGCCATTTTGTAATTAATTCACCTACAAAGATGAGACACATCAAATATTGCATTGTCACGGGAGTTACATACGTGTATAAAATTTCAAAGCTCTAGGTTAAGTAGAACTGGTCGTAATTTCAATCGCTAACTTTGTCGGACCGAACAATGGAAATGTGATTAATTGGCCGCTAATCTCAATTTAATTAATTTTTAATTATTTTGAATAGCACATTTTGTAGAGTAAAGTCTATTTAACACCTCTGCCAATGCTCGAAACTCTAACTTAATTATAAATAGGAGAAATTTTGATTATAAAGTTTTACCCCCACTTTTTTTAATCGGCCGCCATTTTATAATTAATTCACCTACAAAGATGAGACATATCAAATATTGCATTGTCACGGGAGTTACATAAGTCTATAAAATTTCAAAGCTCTAGATTAAGTAGAACTGGTCGTAATTTCAATCGCTAACTTTGTCGGACCGAACAATGGAAATGTGATTAATTGGCCGCTAATCTGAATTTAATTAATTTTTAATTATTTTGAATAGCACATTTTGTAGAGTAAAGTCTATTGAACACCTCTGCCAATGCTCAAAACTCTAACTTAATTATAAATAGGAGAAATTTTGATTATAAAGTTTTACCCCCACTTTTTTTGATCGGCCGCCATTTTGTAATTAATTCACCTACAAAGATGAGACACATCAAATATTGCATTTTCACGGGAGTTACATATGTGTATAAAATTTCAAAGCTCTAGGTTAAGTAGAACTGGTCGTAATTTCAATCGCTAACTTTGTCGGACCGAACAATGGAAATGTGATTAATTGGCCGCCATTTTGAATTTTTTGAATTTTTAATAATTTTGAATAGCACATTTTTTTAGAGTAAAGTCTATTTAACACCTCTGCCAATGCTCAAAACTCTAACTTAATTATAAATAGGAGAAATTTTGATTATAATATTTTACCCCCACTTTTTTTGATCGGCCTCCAATTGGAAATTAATTGACTTACAAAGATGAGACACATCAAATATTGCATTGTCACGGGAGTTACATACGTGTATAAAATTTCAAAGCTCTAGCTTAAGTAGAAGTGGTCGAAATTTCGATTTGCAAATTTGTCGGAAAAACAGGAAAGCAAGTTAATAAAAGCGTTGTAAAAAAAGGTCAGTGTTCAAATCCTGGAGGAATTTTTCATTAAATAAAAATATTTATTTCACTCCATTCAGGTAGAGACGTCCCCTAAAGGTCAATAACCTATGATGGGTCCAGTCGTAAATTTTTTTTCTTTTTTCTAAATATTAGTAAAATTACAAACATTTGGATTGTAAAATTGCTAAATATTTGTAAAATTACCACACATTTGGACTCGAAAATTGCTAAATATTAGTAAAATTACCAAATTTGGACTCGAAAATTGCTAAATATTGGTAAAATTACCAGACATTTGGACTCGAAAATTGCTAAATATTAGTAAAATTACCACACATTTGTAAACGATTTTTGCAAAGAGTTTTGTAAAAATATAATTCAACTGTATAGTAAATTTAGTATCTATTGGTCTTGGAAATTTGCTTACAACAAAAAAATTGTAAAATCATCAAAATTTTTTTTACAGTGTAGTTGAAACATTATGCTCTAATAGGAGAATTAAATTTAAGTGCACAAGGTTTTCTGTTTCAATAATATTAATTATTATTAATTATTAATCAATAATATTAATTTGATATTAACACTTGATGCGCATTTCGACACCATATGTGTCATCTTCAGAAGCGAATTACATACTGAATTCAGTATTCAGAGAATAAAATTTAATTCTCCTGTTAAAATTTCAATAAAAAAAATCATTTTCTTGAAATTTTTTTCTGAGGGGGCCCGGGCCCTTTAAACTCAATCTTAAAATTATAATTTAAAAAATCATTTTCTTGAAATTTTTTTTCAAAGGGGCCACGTATCCGGACACGCGTTCCAAATCCGGACGAAAATTACTCTCCTCGCCTCGAGTGATGTAAAATTGTCCAATTATAGATTCCAAGCCAGTTTTCCTCGTTAATTCGGTTTCCACAGCTAGAACACCCAGACTTAATAAACTGTTTAGAAGGAAAATACGGAGCTGCAGCGAATTGTACTCTCGTTGGCTCTGTCTCTCTGGTCGACATCTGGAAGCGGGCCTCAAGACGACGCACCTTCATCTCCAAGGATGTTGTTCAGGACCCCCGCTCTCCTCATATCAGTGATCCCCGTGTGAAAAGGTATGGTCGACCATTCCATTAATAAATAAATAAAAATACATATATAAAATATATAAAAATAATAAATACAAAGATCGATCTAAAACATTAACTTTATTTCTTCATAATAACTGAAAAGAAAATCAAATTAATTTAGAGTAAATTAATTCAATGTTAAACGAAAGAATAAAACAAGTCATTGTTATAATGAGATGAAAGAAAGAAGCGAATTTTTATGATTAAAAATATTTCCCTTCTGTTCTCAAATTGAAATCTTTTCTTTGGTCCAAACCTAACAACTTTCTTATAGCTGGTCCAGTACGGCGTCTGCTCTCTGGTACGTACCTCTATCTCAGTTTTCTCATGATCTTTCAAATTTTAATCATTCCTCCAGGCATTTGAAGCGAGATTCTCTACCAACTTAATGAGTTACACAATTTTTATAATTTTATTCAGCCACTGTAGCATAAATAGCTACAGTGTAATGCGAAGCGGATAAACGATACAAATCCCTTTCGGTCCCCTGGCTGTCCCCAAGCTAAGCCACTGAAAGGTGCCACCCACGAGCGGGGGAGATTGCATGGTGGAGGTGCTGGGATAATGGAGTTTAAAAAAAAAAAAGAAAAAGAAATGATAATGGTTTGAATTTTTTTTGATTTTTGAAATTGTTGAAACCCTCATTCAACTACATTGCAATGTAATTTAAAAATAATATTAATAATAATTATTATTATTATTAATTATAGAAAATTTTTTTGATCATGAAATTCGACCCGACACAACAAATAATAAATTATTATTTTAATCAAAATATAAAATTGAAATTTTCACAAAAAAAAAAAAAAAAATTATTAATTAAGATTAAATAAATTAAGTTCAAGGCCTATCCGTTTAATTATACAAATTAGTAACAAAAAGATTCCTTTAATACATAAATAAAATAAATTTCTATTATATGATCGAAACAATTCTTCACATTTGCATTTTTCTTCTAATCTAAAGTCATATAGTAAATCAGAAACAAAATGTCTATGACAAATTCATCTACTAGAGATGATAGCCAATCACCTCATCCTAACCCATCAGTATTACCTGCCCCTCAACCAATTTCTAAATCCATATCCCCCGATTTTAATAATGCTTCTCAAGACTCTCATAGTTTCGAGTCACGTGTAATGGAAATGATGACCCAATTCATACAACGAAGCCAAGAAAAAATAACACAGCAATTAGAGAAACTATTCGAGAAACAAACACAACAAATAGCACAAATGTTCGATAAACAATCACAAAAGGTTGATCAATTAATTCAACAAACCCAAATCCACCTATACAGATTGAACCATCAACAAATGATTTAGATAACACTACTCCCCTTATGTCAGCCAGTTCTACCCCCTATTCTCCAAATACTCCACAAAACATCTCCTGTCAGCCTGAGAGAGAAGTCGAGGTTGAAAATAAAAATGATGAAATTTTTTATGAGGCGCCCAATTATTCAAATCATGTAGATACCCCTGCCTCAACCTCAACGAAAACCCCATGTCAGTTAAAAACAAATCCAACAGAGTCGATTGAAATAAATAATCCTCAAGTTGTCCACGAAATTCAATCGTTGCCCAGTCAATCTAAATTGCTTTGTTCTTCACCTCAGGATGATGTTTCTGAAAATGATTCCAATGATCATTCTTCCCCTAATGAACAATTTAATTCGGATACCAATGACGGTAAAAATGGGTCTGAAAATAATCCAACAAATTTTAAACAAAACTCGCATCAGATAGAATCAGCGACATTTAGTAAAATATTTCCTCAAAAGATTTCTTTAGAAAATTTTACTCAGAAAACTCATCATTTTATAAAACAGGAGCCGAAGAAATTACCAAGTCAATATTTTGTTTCTTTTAAAAGCCCTCGTTATAAAAATAAACATTTTTCCACTTATGGGCTAGAAAATTTACCGTATCGACATTTCGGTCGCTTCAAAGAAACCTTTATCAGAAATAAATTTGATGACTTATATGTTGAATAAATTTCTGGCTCCTACCTTTTAATTGTGTCTCTTACCTGGATGTGTCTTTTAATTAATAAAATGATATTTTGTTACTTGACTTGTCTTCGTCTTTGTAAAGTAGTAATTGTCAGATTTTCATGTCTTACAATTGTTAGATGAATCTAAAGATTTGGAGATAATTTAGCCTTTGTGGGTTTTAAAAAAAAAGTGTCTTGAATAGAAATGTATTTGTTCCAGTTGAGAATATAAGAAAAATTAGAGTGAGGGGAGGATTTTGAATGTATAACTCTAAGTAGTTGATATTTTCGTTTTTTATGAATGTGGTTAGTTCACGAAAAAAAAAAAAATTTTGTATTTTAAATCAGTGTGAAATTAATAATTTCATTCATGAATAGTATTTCTATAGTATTCTAAAACTCACAAAGGAGAATGTATAAATTTTCGTTGGATTAGCTCAATTAATACCACTTGAAAAATTTATATAAAATTTCGTAAATAGATTGCATGTTATTCATATAATTGTAAAGAATGTTTTTAAGATTTTAGTTGAAGTTAATAATTTTAAAATATAGTGAGAAAAAAAAATATAGAATTTGCGATTTATATAGAGTTAGAAGAAAAACTTTGATGTTTTGAGGAAAAATAAATATATTGTTGTGAAGTTAAGTGAGATGATTGTTTGAATGTTTTAAGTTAAATAATTCAATTCGTGAATTTAATAATAGATAGGTAGTTGTTTGTAGATGAAAAGTGTCGTCCGAGTTTTTAAAAGTTTTTTAATTAAAATATAGTTGTTAGTGTCGTCGGAGTAATGAAGCATTTTTTTAAATATTCAGAATTAGATTTGAATTGAGGTTTTATTGTAGTAATTTGTTTTTGCATTCGATAATAAGCCCAAAATGGGGTAGCAAAGAAAATTTTTGATTATTAATTTATTGTAATTTTGAGGTCGTTTGATTGTCGATCGCAAGGTCAAATAGATTTATAAGTCAAATCTTGTTAAGATATGATTAAATAAAATGGAAAGAAATAGTCAGTACATAGATAGGTTAAGGAATGTTTAGGAACGTTTTATTTAAGAAAGTGAGTTTTGTTTATGTGAGAAAAAGATGGTGGAGTTTTAAATAATTTGAATTTTTTGTCCGGTTGCAAACCAGCCTAAATAATTAAATACGGTAAGTGAGCCTAAACCAACATACAAACCCAGAGCTGGTCACTGTATGAGGTCACTATACCAAAACTAATCCCTTGGTCCCTGCAACGTTTCGGAAGAAATATTCGCGTTTTTGTGAGTAAAGAGCGGTCCCTGGACTCAATAGTGAGTAGGGAGGATGTTAATAATGTTGTGGAGAAGTATTTTTGGAACGATTGAAAAGTTTATTGCAGGAATTGGTGTTACAAGTTGAGAAATTGAATTGTGAAGTTTTTTTTAGTCTGAATTACATTAATTTGCGTAAAATATTTGATATTGTGGTTGATTGTTGGATGGCGCATTGTTGCAGTTAATTGGTAATCATACCAAATCGTATAATTTATTAAAAAAGTATTAGTATAGGCTCTAACGAAATCTAATTCGCGAATATGAGAAGAATTGTTTCGTTATCCCACACGTTAATGGTAGTTATAGTTGGTAGATGATAAAATAAATATTTTCTTTATTAATAAAAATATTAATTTATTTAATCTTGTTGTGTAAGTGAAAAAGTAAAGTGAAGTGGTGTTTAAAATATTTAAGAGAAAGTCCCATATCTTCTAAAAATGTTAATAAAAAAAATTGAAAGATCATGGTCCTCTCTGGAGATGGAGTCGAATGAGACTCACTTATGTCGAATTGACATATTATAAAATTATTGAGATGAGTATATGCTGGGGGGGATGCCCCTCTGGATTAGTTTTTTTAGTTTCTTGGTTGATTTTCGGTGACCTGTGCCATGTCAACCTGTAATCAACCGCTGAGCGAGGGGATACAGAGAAATTGTCGATTTCTCCTCTCCCAATATGTTATGAATTTATTTTTTATTTTAATTAAAAGATTCGCTTTTTTAAATTAATAATATAATTGATAATTATTTTTATATTATTATCAAATTAAATAATAAATCAAATTTAAATAAATTATGATTTAAAAGTTTTGTTAAAAGAAAATATTAAGATATTTAATTAATTCATATAAAAGAAAAATAATAAATAATTTTAATCATAATCAGTGCAATTAAGTAGGGGAAGTTTAACCCTTCCAAGAGGGGTTAATTAAGGCAGTGCGCACCTCTGTTACTACACTTGGCTTTCGGGGCTCAAACCGTGCACATCGCGAGTGAAAAACATTCACGGGAACCCACCCCTAGTGTTCCTTGTGCTACATATGCGGCAACACCAAGCCATTGTCAATCCCGCCGAGCCCCTGGCATCATCAATTGGTCCATGGCGAATGCTGTGGAGCCTTTCAGGCTCTTTATATGAAAATACGGAGCTGCAGCGAATTGTACTCTCGTTGGCTCTGTCTCTCTGGTCGACATCTGGAAGCGGGCCTCAAGACGACGCACCTTCATCTCCAAGGATGTTGTTCAGGACCCCCGCTCTCCTCATATCAGTGATCCCCGTGTGAAAAGGTATGGTCGACCATTCCATTAATAAATAAATAAAAATACATATATAAAATATATAAAAATAATAAATACAAAGATCGATCTAAAACATTAACTTTATTTCTTCATAATAACTGAAAAGAAAATCAAATTAATTTAGAGTAAATTAATTCAATGTTAAAAGAAAGAATAAAACAAGTCATTGTTATAATGAGATGAAAGAAAGAAGCGAATTTTTTTGATTAAAATATTTTCCCTTCTGTTCTCAAATTGAAATCTTTTCTTTGGTCCAAACCTAACAACTTTCTTACAGCTAGTCCAGTACGGCGTCTGCTCTCTGGTATGTACTCTATCTCAGTTTTTCTCATGATCTTTCAATTTTTAATCACTCCTCCAGGCATTTGAAGCGAGATTCTCTACCAACTTAATGAGTTACACAATTTTTATAATTTTATTCAGCCACTGTAGCCTAAATAGCTACAGTGTAATGCGAAGCGGATAAAAAACAACGATAAAAATCCCTTTCGGTCCCCTGGCTGTTCCCCAAGCTAAGCCACCGAAAGGAGCCACCCACACGTGCGGGGGAGGTTGCAGTCATGAATCTGATTTTTTAAATTATAATTTTAAGCTTTGAGCTTAAAGGGCCCGGGCCAGTAGCGTAACGTTTTTTAGCTTGGCCCCCCCGCAAACCTTTATTTCGGGCCCCATTATTAGGCCATAAAAAATTTTTAAAATACCTTATATCGCTGAACCCTGAGGGCCCGGGCCCTCTCAAAGAGAAATTTTCATTAAATTTTTTACCGTTTTTATCGGAACTACAAATTTTTAGCCCGGCCCGGCCCGTGGACCCTCCAAGGTCCGGGGCCCTCCCGCATCGCGGGGTCTGCGGGGGCGTACGTTCCGCCACTGGTCCTGGCCGGTTTGGCGTCCTAATATGAACTGAAAACGTGGCCAAATTGGGAAATTCTATTCCGCGACGCACCTTAGGTTTTAATTTAAAATTCTTATAAATCAAGCTAAGCTTGATAATATTTCTCACGTCTCAGGATAGCTAAAAACGCAGATATCAGTGCCTAATTTTCAAAAAATTTTCTATGCCCCCCAGACCACCCGGAAGTCGTCTGTCCGCCTGGCCTTAATAATTATGTTTAGAGAATAGACAAATTTTTAAAATATTTTTTTATTTAAATAGATTTTATAAGCTATGTATAACAGTTTAAAAAATTGTGTAAAAAATTGTTGGCGTCAAGGTCACAATAAGCTTTTTCAAACTAGAAAAAAACTTTTAGGATGGGCCCGTATTATTAAGTAGTTCCGGGGCTGTCAGCGGCCCTGTAAGAGGCATAACATTTTAATACACGTAGTTTAAAAAAATGTGAGAATCAAAATAAATATGGAGTCATGTAAATATCAAAATAGAATAGTATTAAATAATTAAATTTAAGCGTGATGTTCCATTTCTTTGTAGTCGAAGGAGAAAAGATTTTATGAGAAATATAAAGATAGAAACCGAAAGATTTTGTACATTCAAAATGGTCGCTTGAAAGGGAAAAGGGCAAGAGAAAGAAAGACTGGAATATGTTGAAAAAAGCTAGCTGATCCATTTGCTCACTCTTAAGTGTTCATTTCCTAATCCTTATTGAGGAATCGTATAAAGTCCTATATCTATGAATTTTATGGACTTTATACCAGTCACTTTTCCTTTTTTTTTATTGAGATAATTACGTGAATGCAATGAAGAAAATTTAAGTCCTTTGTACAGTCAAAATAGTCAAAAAAGAGCTCCATTAAGAAATAGTTTAGAATAATTCAGATAATTAATAAGAAAGAGATTTTCGAAAGTATTGCGATCATATCCAACTACTATCCACATCAATGGTCGAGAAAAGTTACTAAAAAAAGTTTAATAATTTTAGATCAATATATTTATTAATCCAATAAAAATAATAAATAATGGATTCAAAACACATTATAATCTTTAAAAAAATTTCCGAATTTTTTATATGGATTTGATTATTTACTCAGTTTAATAAATTACCTGTGACGTGTCCTCCTGTTGTGGGTAGAGGGATATTATCAAGCTGCACAGGGCGGTACTGCGAGGTTTTTGCTTCAGTTGAAGAACTATGCCTGGAAGAGAGACGGGACTCTCGAGTTGAAGTACTCTGTTTGACCAGATGTTCCTCGGAGCCGGCCTGCAAACAAGAAACAAAAAAAAAATTAAAATTTAATATAAGCTCTCAATCTTTTCTCCTTTAAGAGGATGTAGGAGCTAAAGCTGTTCTCTTATTATTGCTAAGCGATGCGGCAGCTCTAGTAAATATTTGATAAATAATAATTTTTCATTTTTAGATTAAAAAAAAAAATCAAAATTTTTCAAAAAAATTTATCATAATTGTAAACAACGCCTGCAGAATGCTTGGGTTCATTAAGAAAAGTTCGAGTAATTTTGTGAACATTCAAACAATACTCACGCTCTATTACTCTCTTGTGAGGTCTCGGCTTGAGTATATTCCTTTGATCTGGGCTCCGTCAACCAATGTTCAAGAACTTGATTGAGGGAGTCCAGAAGAAATATCTAAGATACTTATTTTATAAGAAAGTCGGACTCTCTGGGGCTGACATTCCATATGGAGAGCTATTGGTCCTATTTGACCTTAAAAGCCTGATTGAAAGGAGGAAAGACCACCTCCTGAGGAATCTCCAGAATCTCTTGGAAGGGCGCTGGGTCTGCAGTGAATTACTGGCCAAAATAGGTTTCAGAGTCCCAGCGTTTGCCTCGAGATCACTTTTTTATTTGCCGCGTGCTAGAACCAGAATGCTGGAAAAAAATCCAGTCTTTCGTATGGTATCGGAATATGGCAGCAGAGAGTCTGATCTTAATGATCAATTGTGATTTTATTGTTGATTTTGTATGAATTTGAATTGTAAATGATTATTGTTCCTGTTTTCTTCTCCCCCCCCCTATTCTCTCTGTAATTGTAGTCACCTCTGTTGAGAGTCTCAATAAATTTATTATTATTATATTATTATTATTATTATTATTATAATTTTTTAATTAGTCAGAAAATTCTATTATTTGACTATGTTGAGTATAAACAAAAACTGGCCAAATGGCTTTGGAATGCAGTGTCAGTGAAATAAAGAAAAAAACTTACAATGAATTTCATTGAAAAAAAATCGCATCGGAAAATTCCTTAAAATGCTTAAGTAATTTTTAATTAGTTTTAATTTAGTGTTCATTCCTTCATGCTCTTAAAGTGCAATAAGAAGGCAAACAAGAGCAAAATATCTTTAAAAACGATTGGGAAATTTATTAATAAAAAATCTAAAAAGAAGTAAATAAAATTGTTTGGGAAATTTCTATATTATCATTGCACCTGTCTCTGATAAAGGTCGTGATTAGTTAGTGATTTACTTTCCGTCATAAACAATGTTAAATTCCATAAATGAATATGAACGGAGTCTAGTATAAATGACCTCAGATGGCGAAAAGATTAAAAAAAAAAAAAGAAGAGAAAATTATATTTTTCTTTTTCATATATTTAAAAAAATTTTTTGATTAGTCTTTATATAATTTTATTTTTACTCTCTCTTACCGATATATGTATTATATAGCGAGAAAGTATTGCGATCATGTCAAAAATTCGATGTAGAGATTTTGATGGATGTTTTGAGGTCACCCTCCCGGGCAGCTAAAATAAGATTTTGAACAAAATCGGCCAAAAAGTACTAGTACTTTACTGATGTACTTTTTCAGTTTCTTCAATTTTCTCAAAATTTGCTCCAACCGATTTTGATTAAAATTCATAAATCAATTATTTTTTAGATGCTCTTTAAAATGTATATTTTCATTTTGCCCTTGAAACTTTTTAACATGTAAAACTATATATTGAAACTTTCAATGGACTTTAGAAATAGAGGGAACAAAATACACAAACTTTTTATTTTACTAAATTAAAGCCCATTTCATGTAGATTATTTAGAAAAAAAAAATTTCTTGAATATCTCATTCCCTTTTGAAGATATTGGCTTTAGCGCTAAACCATGTTTGCGTTTTCAAAACTAAAAATAAATCAACAATATGAATTTTTTTTTATATTTTAGGATTATCTTAGATTCGTGATATATTTTTTTCTAATTCCTTATTGCTTAAAGAACCTACCAAAAAAATTTCATCAAGATTGGGTGTCAAATAAGCAAATGAGAAATTATTTTCTCTTCCATGTCACATTTTGTTTGGCATTATCCAAGCAGCGGAAGGTGAAATCAAAAATTTAAAGTGCCATAACTCGAAAACTAAGTGAAATAAAAAATTGAAATTTGGTGCTGTTACTTATCTCTATATATAGAACAAACATACCAAGTTTCATAAAAATCTGAGATTATGGGTGAAAATTTTTTATTTTTTTGGTTGATTTGACGTGGAATGACCCTTTGGTCACCCCTATTACAATTTTAGATATCCCTGAATGCAAAAAAACATATATTTACGATATTCTATGGTTCTTTGGCTTTCTAAAAATCGTTCATTCGGAAAGATCTGTTAATTAATAACGAAATTATGAACAAAAACGTCAGCAAAGAAAAAACACAAGTACACTCACTGGTCGAAAAAATGGTTCACACTAGCGCGACAGTCGTATGCGATAAATAGGTGGTGAGAGGCTTATTCTTTGTTTTCAGTCATTGATCAAGGGCAATGTGATTGTAATAATAATACCAAAAATGTAAAAAAAAAGTTTCTGATTAAAAGGAATAAAATAAAAAAAAATCTGGTGTGACTGGCGCACAGCACACAACTTTCTCTTACCCTTCGGTAAGAGAAAGTTGTGCACCGTGCTGGTCACACAGGTTTTTTGTGTCGAGATATATTTAGTTTCCGATAGCACCTTAGTTTCAAACTTGCATTTTAAATGTTGACTGCTTCAAATAAACTATGGTTATTTTTCAAAATTTTAATCTCATATTTGGACATTTTATACACAATATAGAATCGTAAATAAATACAAAATTTCATAAGAATTGGAAAAAAAATTTTTAAATGCGTAAAAGGTTCCAAAGGGGACCCCCTTTTGAATCGAAATTAACATACAAATCCCTATAGGAAATTAACATTAGGCTTATGAGAGAAGGCGGAGAGACAGGCGATAATGTTTGCAAGTGAGAGAGAGAGAGAGAGAGAGAGATGTGATTTCTCGGAACAATTAAAGACAGAAATAAAATTAAAAAAAAAATCTGGTGTGACCAGCACAGCACACAACTTTCTCTTACCCTTCGGTAAGAGAAAGTTGCGCACTGTGCTGGTCACACCAGATTTTTTGTGTCGAGATATATTTAGTTTCCGATAGCACCTTAGTTTCAAACTTGCATTTTAAATGTTGACTGCTTCAAATAAACTATGGTTATTTTTCAAAATTTTAATCTCATATTTGGACATTTTATACACAATATAGAATCGTAAATAAATACAAAATTTCATAAGAATTGGAAAAAAAAATTTTAAATGCGTAAAAAGTTCCAAAGGGGACCCCCTTTTGAATCGAAATTAACATACAAATCCCTATAGGAAATTAACATTATTTCTATGCGAAGATAAGGTGGAAAGGGAATTTAAAAAGAGTAGAGAGAGACGATAATGTTTGCAAGTGGGAGAGATATATATATATGTCGTAGACAGATCGTGAAATTAGACAGTTCATGAACTGTCTAGACATTTCATGAACTGCAGCCAGATCGTGTAATGGTCAAACAGTTACATGATCTGGCTAAAATTTTTAGACAGTTCATGAAATGCAATTGGGCTTTAGACAGATCGTGTAATGCTCGAGAATTACATGAAATGTCTAAATTTTTTAGACAGTTCATGAACTGCCTAACAGCAGTTTTGCCGATCGTGTACTGTTTGTAATTTAATGCAATAAATCTAAAAAAAAAATTATATTTTTTCGAAAATCAAAAAAAGGGCTTCTATAAGTTGTAGACATTTTAAATAGCTTTAATTTAAAAAAAATTGAGGTAGATAGCTTCAAATTTGTGGCCGCTGGAATCTCCCAAAATTAGAACCCCGAGACGCGCACCTTAACTCAAGATTTACAAACTGACGAAGATTTGGAAAATTTAGTAATCGATAATAATAATAATATTGAAAAAAATTGACTTTTTTCGAGATCTTTATTTGCTTTAAAAACAGTACACGATCGGCAAAACTGCTGTTAGGCAGTTCATGAACTGCCTAAAAAATTTAGACATTTCATGTAATTCTCGAGCATTACACGATCTGTCTAAGGCCCAATTGCATTTCATGAACTGTCTAAAATTTTTAGCCAGATCATGTAACTGTTTGACCATTACACGATCTGGCTGCAGTTCATGAAATGTCTAGACAGTTCATGAACTGTCTAATTTCACGATCTGTCTACGACATATATGTTTTCTTTGAAACAATTAAAACAGAAATAAAAAAAAATAAATGGGAATTTAAATAATAATTGATTTTTACTTTCTCTTAGCCTATATATGAAATATATAGGAGAGAAAGTATTGCGATCATGTCAAAAATTCGATGTCGAGATTTTGATGGATATACATGTTTTGAGGTCCCCTGAGTCCAAAAAAGTGGGTCCCGCAAATTGGTCTGTGTGTGTGTATGTATGTATGTGTGTGTGTGTGTGTGTCTGTATGTGTGGACAGATTTTTAGCATGAAGGAATTGAGCTACCGGATTGAAATTTTATATTTAACTTAGGTACCTTCCCACACGCTCAAAATAAGCTTTTGAACAAAATCGGCCAAAAAGTACTAGTACTTTACTGATGTACTTTTTCAGTTTTTTTCGATTTTCTCAAAATTCCCTCCAAGGATTTTTTTTAAAATTCAAAAATCAATTATTTTTTAGATGCTCTTTAAAATGTATATTCTCATTTTGCCGTTGAAATCTTCTGAAGACCACTTTACTCTTGTTCTTCATAGGAAAGATAGAAATGGTTGCCATGGTAACGGAATTTAAATCTTTTTCTTTTTATTAGATTAAAAATCAATTATTATTTAAATTCCCATTTATTTTTTTTTATTTCTGTTTTAATTGTTTCAAAGAAAACATATATGTCTCTCTCTCTCTCACTTGCAAACATTATCGTCTCTCTCTACTCTTTTTAAATTCCCTTTCCACCTTATCTTCGCATAGAAACAATGTTAATTTCCTATAGGGATTTGTATGTTAATTTCGATTCAAAAGGGGGTCCCCTTTGGAACTTTTTTACGCATTTAAAATTTTTTTTCCAATTCTTATGAAATTTTGTATTTATTTACGATTCTATATTGTGTATAAAATGTCCAAATATGAGATTAAAATTTTGAAAAATAACCATAGTTTATTTGAAGCAGTCAACATTTAAAATGCAAGTTTGAAACTAAGGTGCTATCGGAAACTAAATATATCTCGACACAAAAAATCTGGTGTGACCAGCACAGTGCGCAACTTTCTCTTACCGAAGGGTAAGAGAAAGTTGTGTGCTGTGCGCCAGTCACACCAGATTTTTTAATCTAATAAAAAGAAAAAGATTTAAATTCCGTTACCATGGCAACCATTTCTCTTTCCTATGAAGAACAAGAGTAAAGTGGTCTTCAGAAGATTTCAACGGCAAAATGAGAATATACATTTTAAAGAGCATCTAAAAAATAGTTCATTTATGAATTTTAAAAAAAATCCTTGGAGGGAATTTTGAGAAAATCGAAAAAAACTGAAAAAGTACATCAGTAAAGTACTAGTACTTTTTGGCCGATTTTGTTCAAAAGCTTATTTTGAGATTCTTCAAAGGTACCTAAGTTAAATATAAAATTTCAATCCGCTAGCTCAACTCCTTCATGCTAAAAATCTGTCCACACACACACACACACAGACACACACACATACACACATACACACAGACCAATTTGCGGGACCCACTTTTTTGGACTCAGGGGACCTCAAAACATGTATATCCATCAAAATCTCGACATCGAATTTTTGACATGATCGCAATACTTTCTCTCTATATATATATTACATATATACATAGGTAAGAGAAAGTAAAAATGGGAATTTAAATAATAATTGATTTTTAATCTAATAAAAAGAAAAAGATTTAAATTCCGTTACCATGGCAACCATTTCTATCTTTCCTATGAAGAACAAGAGTAAAGTGGTCTTCAGAAGATTTCAACGGCAAAATGAGAATATACATTTTAAAGAGCATCTAAAAAATAGTTCATTTATGAATTTTAAAAAAAATCCTTGGAAGGAATTTTGAGAAAATCGAAAAAAACTGAAAAAGTACATCAGTAAAGTACTAGTACTTTTTGACCGATTTTGTTCAAAAGCTTATTTTGAGATTCTTCAAAGGTACTTAAGTTAAATATAAAATTTCAACCCGGTAGCTCAACTCCTTCATGCTAAAAATCTGTCCACACACACACACACACACAGACACACACACACAGACCAATTTTCGAGACCCACTTTTTTTGGACTCAGGGGACCTCAAAACATGTATATCCATCAAAATCTGGACATCGAATTTTTGACATGATCGCAATACTTTCTCTCTCTATATATTTCATATATAGGGTATGAGAAAGTAATAAAGTTTAAATTATTATAGGCCTATTTCTTTAATTTAAAGGAGGTCTATAGCTGAGTTGAGTATGGGCCGTTCACACTGGGACGATATTATCGCTAGCGATAGTCGCGAGCGACCCGCACTAGCTGATTCAAAGGAATTTAAATGGGGGCGATAAAAAGGGTTCACACATGCGCGATATATCTCCCAGCGACACACGACATATCGGCATCGCTGCTGCTTGCTATCGCCCGGCGCGACTATCGCGGCGATAAAATTAAATTAAAACATGGCAGCCAAGAGAGAACACATCTCAACTAAGGGAGATCAATATTCTAATTTTGAGAGTAAAAATTCAAATTTGTTTTAATAAATTGATGTGTAATAAATAAATATTTTTATAAATAAATTTATTCTTCTTTCCATAAATATTGAAGAAATAATCAAATAGGTAGAAAGAATGAGCAAAGCAGCTAGTTTATATTTCAATTTATTAATAAACCGAGCCGACGTTTCGGTCACATATGGGACCATCTTCAGGGCCAGGTTAATGTCTGAAAATATATATAATCCTCGCCAAGTTATATTGGGCATACACAATTCCACGTAGCTCAATCATGATAAAGCCTCAAATTTTATTATTATCATACCATGGACAGAGATTGAATGACTTCACTAATAATAATAATAGTAGAATTTGAGGCATTATCATAATTGAGCTACGTGCAATTGTGTATGCCCAATATAACTTGTCGAGGATTATATATATTTTCAGACATTAACTGAAGATGGTCTCCTATGTGACCGAAACGTCGGACCTGGATTATTAATTAATTGAAATATTAACTCGCTGCTTTGCTCATTCTTTCTACCTAATGTTATTTGATTATCAACACTCAGCTATAGACCTCCTTCAAATTAAAGAAATAGGCCTATAATAATTTAAACTTTATTTTTCATTTTATTCCTTTTAATCAGAAACTTTTTTTTTACATTTTTGGTATTATTATTTCAATCACATTGCCCTTGATCAATGACTGAAAACAAAGAACAAGCCTCTCACCATCTATTTATCGCATACGACTGCCGCGCTAGTGTGAACGGGGGTTGCGATATGTCGCTCCGACATATCGTTAGCAACAATCGCTAGCGATAATATTGCCCCTGTGTGAACGGCGCCTTAGAGGTGGCATATAAAAATATTTAACATAGGTAAGGGTTTTTTTTATTATTACAACGCTTTTATTAACTTGCTTTCCTGTTTTTTCCGACAAATCTGCAAATCGAAATTACAACTTCTAGTTAATCTAGAGCAGTGGTTTCCAAACTTTATGTTACCACGCCTCCCTTAAAAATAATTAATCTTATGACGCCTCCCCCCCCCCCCCCATTTTATAAAATAATACAAAAACAAAAATTTTTTATGCTAAAAAATATAAATTTAACTTATATAAAAATATTTTTTTTATTTATTCTTGTTTATATTAAAACTAGCAATCATTTGGAAAATTGGTCCTAGGGGACAATATCCGCGCTCCCCTTAGACTAGTCCGCGCCTCCCTAGGGAGGCGCGCCTCACAGTTTGGAAAACGCTGATCTAGAGCTTTGAAATTTTATACACATATGTAACTCCCGTGATGATGCAATATTTGATGTGTCTCATCTTTGTAGGTCAATTAATTTCAAAATGGGGGCCGATCAAAAAAAGTGGGGGTAAAACTTTATAATCAAAATTTCTCCTATTTATAATTAAGTTAGAGTTTTGAGCATTGGCAGAGAGAAATAGACTTTACACTACAAAATGTGCTATTCAAAATTATTAAAAATTCAAAAAATTCAAAATAGCGGCCAATTAATCACATTTCCATTGTTTGGTCCGACAAAGTTAGTGATCGAAATTACGACCACTTCTAGTTATTTATTTATTTATTTATTTATATTTATATAGTTAATCTAGAGCTTTGAAATTTTAGACACATATGTAACTCCCGTGACAATGCATTATTTGATGTGTCTCATCTTTGTAGGTCAATTAATTTCAAAATGGCGGCCGATCAAAAAAAGTGGAGGTAAAACTTTATAATCAAAATTTCTCCTATTTATAATTAAGTTAAGGGGCTCGCTGGTGTAGTGAGCTAGGGTGTCGGCTTCTACAAAGAAGATCCCTATTCAAATCCTTGGCGTGCGGGATTTTTCATTAAATAAAAATATTTATTTAATGTAAACAAATCCTCAAGCAGGCACTGTATTGGAATAAAGGATCTTACCACAATAGCCTCCAGGCAACTCTACGAGGAGAGGGAGTTGTTGTGACATCCCGTCCTGGGGAAGGGACGTAAAGAAGGTTCCCTCTCAATGATGCATTCTTCGAAAGGAGTAGGCTACACGCCGGTGCTGAGGGAGTCCCTCCTCAAACTAGGACATCCTCCATAGCATAGAAGAGGCTGGATATAAGGAGCCGGTTGGACCAGATATAAGGATTAGTTCACTAGCTAGAGACGAAAGCAGGAGGAGGAGCTAGAGATAGGAAATGATGGAACTTCACGGGGTGTCGGTAGATGGCTACGGCCAGAGGCCGGTTGGGTTTGAGGTGTGTGTCTTCGTGCACGAAAGCACCTCGGGTAAACAAACGGGGATCCCGATAGAAATTCAAAATAAATAAAAAAAATAATTAAGTTAGAGTTTTGAGCATTGTCAGAGGTGTTAAATAGACTTTACTCTACAAAATGTGCTATTCGAAATTATTAAAAATTCAAAAAATTCAAAGCGGCCAATAAATCACATTTCCATTGTTTGGTCCGACAAAGTTAGCGATTGAAATTACGACCAGTTCTACTTGACCTAGAGCTTTGAAATTTTATAATCGTATGTAACTCCCGTGACAATGCAATATTTGATGTGTCTCATCTTTGTAGGTCAATTAATTTCAAAATGGCGACCGATCAAAAAAAGTGGGGGTAAAATTTTATATTTAAAATTTCTCCTATTTATAATTAAGTTAGAGTTTTGAGAATTGGCACATGTGTTAAATAGACTTTACACTACAAAATGTGCATTTCAGAATAATTAAAAATTCAAAAAATTCAAAATGGCGGCCAATTAATCACATTTCCATTGTTTGGTTCGACAAAGTTAGCGATCGAAATTACGACCACTTCTAGTTAATCTAGAGCTTTGAAATTTTATACACATATGTAACTCCCGTGACAATGCAATATTTGATATGTCTCATCTTTGTATGTCAATTAATTTCATAATGGCGGCCGTTCAAAAAAAACAGGGGGTGAAATTTATAATCATAAATTTCTCTTCTTTTAAAATACTAATTGTCTTATTGTATCGTGTATATGTATCTCTTATATGTATATAACTCATAGGTATTAATATTTTATTACAAAAACTAAAAAGAGTTAAATAAAATAATATTAAAAAAAAATTTTAAAACAACGCTTTTATAAATGCACTAAAAAGAGAAAAATAATTACGTACACTGCAAAAAAAAATTTTAATTTTAGTATGTTTTAGTATAGTAAATTTACAAATTTTCCTTGTAAATGATAACTACCATACATTTGTATACTAAATTTACAAATCTATGCATTCAAAAAATTTTTACAACCAAAAACATTTTAAAATTACAATTCTCTTGGAAAATTAGAGTAAATATTGTAATTTTACCATACGATTTCTAATTTTACAATACAACGGCATTGTAATTTTAGAACACGGTTTGTAATTTTAGAAAAGGGTTTGTAATTTTACAAAAAGGTTTCTAATTTTACAATACAAGGGTATTGTAATTTTCCTTTTAAGGCTGCCAACATGGCCGACTTTGTTTCGACTGCTTTTTAGCTTTCTTAATAAAGACATTTTTGGCACTATAAGGATTTATTTAAGTTATAATAATACAAAAAATAATAATATTATGATAACTTTAAGTTTATTTTTTATTTTATTATTTAGTAAAAATAGTTCACAATGAGGTCATACTTGAATGCCAAATAGCAGAGATAGATCATTAGTTAACAGGTGATTCGATGGTCAAATGGACTAGGCAGCAAGGCTTCTACAAAAAAGTTCAGTGTTCAAATCCTGGAGGAATTTTTCATTAAATAAAAATATTTATTTCACTCCATTCAGGTAGAGACGTCCCCTAAAGGTCAATAACCTATGGGTCCAGTCGTAAATTTTTTTTTCTTTTTTCTAAATATTAGTAAAATTACAAACATTTGGATTGTAAAATTGCTAAATATTTGTAAAATTACCAAATTTGGACTCGAAATTGCTAAATATTAAATTACCACACATTTGTAAACGATTTTTGCAAAGAGTTTTGTAAAAATATAATTCAACTGTATAGTAAATTTAGTATCTATTGGTCTTGGAAATTTGCACAACAAAAAATTGTAAAATCATCGAAATTTTTTTACAGTGTATAATTTCTTTAAAATTATATTAAAAATTAATATATGTTACTAAAACTAAAAGCGTTGGGCGCGCAAATTAACAATCTCTTGCAATTTGCATTGCAGAAGATCAACTAACCTTAATTCACCGATACATGAATCAAAAAAAAAATAAATAAAATAATCTCACTTGTACATTTGAGTCACTTTTCAAACTGTTTTGCCTAACTACCCGCCAAGTCTATGGTATTAAAATGTATTCATAAAACATATAATAGGTCTATTTGTACAATTAAAATTTGCAAATCCCGCGCCCAACGCTTTTAGTTTTAGTAACATAATAACATATATTAATTTTTGATATAATTTTAAAGTAATTATACCTAATTATTTTTCTCTTTTTAGTACATTTATAAAAGCGTTGTTTTTTAATTATTTTTATATTATTTTTTAACTTCTTTCTCAGTCATTAGTGTCAGCCCTGACACGTTGTGGTTACTCTGAAAAGTAACTTTCATGGGAATGTTACTGAGGTGGGTTCCCGTTTTCTTCCTCAGGAGGAGGCATCTCAAATAGAGTTGGGTAATTTATTGCCATGAGGTGAATTTGAACTCGAGTTGCCTTCAACTCAGGTGCTAAATGCTAAACTTAAAGCTTAACTGCTTTATCCCCTCGGCTAATCGCCTCCTTTTTTTTAACTAGTAGCCAGTAAATTATCTATATAAATATTGACTGTTTTCTTAGAAAATATTTTTTATTTGATAAGGTGGTCCCCTTCAAAACTGGTCATCCTAATGACACCAGAACACAAACAAGTTGCTTTCTGTCACTCTTCCTGTCAGCATTCTTTCTTTTTTTAGACACTCGCACACATTGTCTAAGTTTTTTTTTTTTATTTTTCTTTTTAGAACGACAAGCAAATTAGCATCCTCGCCAGACAGCTATTAGCAGCTGTTGATATATTGTTTGTGGCTCGTGCCGCGTACAAATTCACGAACCGTGAAATCGAGCATGCAAAGGAGACAATCAGGAACGTTAATAATTACTTAAGAAATTTGGGTAAAATAAAGTGTTTGAGATAGAAAAGCTTCTTATAAAATATTAATTATAGAAATAATCAGTTTAATTAAAATGTAAAAATTTCTCTTTTTAAAGTATTTAAAGAGAAAAAACTATTGAATTATAGAAAAAAATTATTTTTTATTTTGGAGAAAGGGGGGGGGGGGGAAGAGGCATATAGAATGTACATGCTATAGCCACTTAATACAGTTAATACACATATCTGGCCATGAATATTAGCTGGGCATACACAGAGAGGTAGAACTGTCGTTTTGACCGGGGCGGTCCAATCTGTCGGGTCGATCCGCCACGGTTAAAACTTTGGTTATCAATTTGGCTTAAAAAAGTGGAGAGTTTGATCTGTCGGGTTGGACCGGGGCGGACAAATCTGTCGGGTCGATCCGCCACGGTTAAAACCGTCATTATCAATTTCGTTTAAAAAAACGGAGAGTTTGATCTGTCGGGTTGGACCGGGGCGGACCAGTCTGCCGGGCCGGCTAAAACCGGCACGGTTAAAACCGCCACGGTTAAAACCGTCATCACTCACAAACGTAAAGGAAAAACCCGCAGATAAACCCGTATAGTTGGCCCGCCACGGGCCAAACCGTACGTGTATGGGCAAAATCTTTGGACCGCGGCAGTTTTAACCGCTGATTTGACCAAATCCGTGGACTTTCGTCTTGACGAAAGTTTTGCCTGCCGACTAGACAGATCAAGTCAAGAATCCATTGGAATTTCAAAGAAAAATGGAAATAGAAAATTATTTAAAAAAAAAAAAATAATTAATCCTTTCTTCTCTTTTTAAATAAAAATAATAAAAATAAATTCGAATTCCAAATTTAATATAATTTTTCCTTTTTTTATCTCTTTTTTAAATAAATTATCTTTATATGTAATTTTTAACTTTCCCACTAACCGTAGGTTGGACAGGTAAAGTTAATGTCATTGTAAAAAAAATCGAAATTTTTCTGAAGCTGCCAAAATGCAATTTAAGGTCCCCTGAATCCATTTAAGTAGTTTTTGGAATGATGTCTGTGTGTCTGTGGTATTTTGCACACATAAACTAGAGGTAAAGGTCAAGAACTGAAAAGATTTTGGTAAACATCGGACCATTAGGGGGCGCTTTAGAAGGAGGGCCAATATTTTTTTCTTACATAACCTATAATTTTTTTTGTATATTCAGAAACTAGACTTTAAATGATATTTAAAAAAAATAATAATAATAAATTTGTTTTTGTGAATGGTGATTAACTAAAATATTTTCGAACATATTAATATCTTAGTTAATTAATATGGGGAGGGATAACTTATTTTCTTTAAATGGTCAAAAAAATAAATTTGTAAAAAAAATTTTGAAGTAACATGTCCTCCCCTACCCCCTCCAAAAATCGCGACTTAAAGAGATGGTCCGGGGCGGTCAAAACTGTCGCTTGTCCACTAACGAAAAGATCAGACCGTGAGTTCGGACCGCAGTCCAATCTGTTAGATTGATGCGTGGCGGTCAAAACTGGCGCGTGCTCGCCCACTAACGAAAAGATCAGTCCGTGAGTTTGGACCGCAGTCAAATCTGTTAGATTGATGCGTGGCGGTCAAAACTGGCGCGTGCTCGCCCACTAACGAAAAGATCGGACCGTGAGTTTGGACGGCGGTCAAATCTGTTAGATTGTTCCGGGGCGGTCAAAACTGGCGCGTGCTCGCCCACTAACGTAAAGATAAATCCGTGCGTTTGGACCGGCACGGTCAAAACCGACGGTTCTACCTCTCCGTGTATGCCCAGCTATTAGCTTCCGGTTTTGACCGTGCCGGTCCAAACGCACGGATTTATCTTTACGTTAGTGGGCGAGCACGCGCCAGTTTTGACCGCCACGCATCAATCTAACAGATTGGACTGCGGTCCAAACTCACGATCCGATCTTTTCGTTAGTGGGCGATCACGCGCCAGTTTTGACCGCCACGCATCAATCTAACAGATTAGCTGGGCATACACGGAGAGGTAGAACCGTCGGTTTTGACCGTGCCGGTCCAAACGCACGGATTTATCTTTACGTTAGTGGGCGAGCACGCGCCAGTTTTGACCGCCACGCATCAATCTAACAGATTGGACTGCGGTCCAAACTCACGATCCGATCTTTTCGTTAGTGGGCGAGCACGCGCCAGTTTTGACCGCTACGCATCAATCTAACAGATTGGACTGCGGTCCAAACTCACGGACTGATCTTTTCGTTAGTGAGCAAGCGACAGTTTTGACCGCCACGCATCAATCTAACAGATTGGACTGCGGTCCGAACTCACGCTCTGATCTTTTCGTTAGTGGACAAGCGACAGTTTTGACCGCCCCGGACCATCTCTTTAAGTCGCGATTTTTGGAGGGGGTAGGGGAGGACATGTTACTTCAAAAATTTTTTTACAAATTTATTTTTAAAGAAAATAAGTTATCCCTCCCCCTATTAATTAATTAAGCTATTAATATGTTCGAAAATATTTTAGTTAATCATCATTCACAAAAACAAATTTATTATTATTATTTTTTAAAAATATCATTTAAGGTCATGGCAAATTAGGATACAAATATTATATAGACCTAGCATTTTACTCGGGAGAAAGTCTAGTTTCTGAATATACAAAAAAAATTATAGGTTATGTAAGAAAAAAATATTGGCCCTCTTTCTAAAGCGCCCCCTAATGGTCCGATGTTTACCAAAAGCTTTTCAGTTCTTGACCTTTACATCTAGTTTATGTGTGCAAAATACCACAGACATACACACAGACACACAGACATCATTCCAAAAACCAGTTAAATGGACTCAGGGAACCTTAAATCCTATTTTGGCAGCTTCAGAATCAGATAATTAAAGATTTTATTTAAAGGAGAAGAAAGGATTAATTATTTTTTTTTTTAAATAATTTTCTATTTCCATTTTTCTTTGAAATTCCAATGGCTTCTTGACTTGATCTGTCTAGTCGGCAGGCAAAACTTTCGTCAAGACGAAAGTCCACGGATTTGGTCAAATCAGCGGTTAAAACTGCCGCGGTCCAAAGATTTTGCCCATACACGTACGGTTTGGCCCGTGGCGGGCCAACTATACGGGTTTATCTGCGGGTTTTTCCTTTACGTTTGTGAGTGATGACGGTTTTAACCGTGCCGGTTTTAACCGTGGCGGTTTTAGCCGGCCCGGGAGACGGGTCCGCCCCGGTCCAACCCGACAGATCAAACTCTCCGTTTTTTTAAACGAAATTGATAATGACGGTTTTAACCGTGGCGGATCGACCCGACAGATTGGTCCGCCCCGGTCCAACCCGACAGATCAAACTCTCCACTTTTTTAAGCCAAATTGATAATGAAAGTTTTAACCGTGGCGGATCGACCCGACAGATTGGACCGCCCCGGTCCAACCCGACAGTTCTACCTCTCCGTGTATGCCCAGCTATTGTTGTTAATGAGATTAGGTTTATTTATTTTATTATAAAGATGCATTATTAAAATTATGTTACTTTCAAATATTTTATTTTATTTTGAAATAAAAGTATAAATAATGATGAAAATTACAAAAATCATATTGGTAAAGCAAAAAAAAAAAACAGATGTCTTTATCCCGAAAGGATTAATGCAATTTTGTCTGTGGGGCGGTTTTTTATTTTTTTATTTTTTATTAGGGCTTTTTCGGTATCTAAGGCCATTTAGACCCCGTCTCTATTTAAATTGATGACGGGAGGGGTTGCGAACCCGGTAGGGGTTGGCTGCCAGGGTAGGTCGTTTTGCCACTTTTTATTTCGAAACGAAATGTAATACTAGGCAAAAGTGGCCTAGCCACATGGACAATACAGATATAAATTCTTTTTCAAATCGGACAATATCTTCTGTGAGAATGTTTACCTCAGAGTTTCGCGATTTCGACTGAAAATCTCAAAATTGTCATTAAGTTTAGTTGGATTATAAAGTGACCATATTTTTAGATAACGAGATGTCACTTGCGATGAAAACTCACATTCTAGCATCAAAATGCCCAGTTATTGGCTGGTTGCGCGTTGGAAGCGCCAACTTGCTGTTGCAATTACGGTGGACTTTGAAATGTCAAACGGCTGGCTGTCATTACGAAGAGTAAATAAATAAACAATCAAATAATTTCAATGAAATATTATAATTTACATATATTCTATTGGTAAATGTAAATCTAAAATGTCTATAACTGGTAATAACGTTGACCTTTTTATTTCCCGTTTAAAATTGAACAATCAACTAATTTCCGGATAGTACACACGGACTTTCTCTTGACAGTCTTTACGAGAAGTAAGTAAAGAAATATCCAGATCCAGTTTGCCGCAAATAATTCAAACATCCTGTCGAAGTCTCCTCTTATTTGGCCTGTGTTCCTTCTCTGGGAACGGCCACTTCAACCTAACCTAACCTAACCTAACTAAAGAAATAAAAAAATTTTATCGAATAAACCATGGCAATCCATCGGCACTGAAATAAAGCAAAAAGTAAATTACGTGCTACTTCCTACAACATACAAAATAATACAGGGTGTCTATAAAGGAACTCCGGGGTTTTGACGTAAAATATTTTAATAAAGTAAAAAACGTACATACATGTTTTATACATGATTGGAAAGGTTACATTTTCAAGTTTTTTTTTTAACAATTTAATAAAGTTCAATGTTGCCCCGTGAGTGGCACGGCACTCATCGTAACGGTATTCTACCTCTTCCCATGACCTGGTCAGCACAGGTCCGGAACTACGAGATTTTTACGGGGGGCAAAATTTAATTTACCGCCCCCTCCTTAAAATTTTCTATACAAAATTCATATCATTTTACCTTTTTTTTTAGTAAATCTTTCTTTAATCGCCGCCTCCTGATATCAGCCGCCCGGGGCACATGCACCCACTGCCCCCCCCTAGATCCGGCCCTGGATCAGCATGTCTGGGGTGAGACGCCACGCAATTGACTATTCGTTCCCTGATTCGTAATGTTCGCCATCTCAGGGAACGAATAGTCAATTGCGTGGCGTCCGTCACCCCAGACATGCTGACCAGGACATGGGAAGAGATAGAATACCGTTACGATGTGTGCCGTGCCACTCACGGGGCTCACATTGAACTTTATTAAATTCTTAAAAAAAACTTGAAAATGTAACCTTTCAAATCATGTATAAAACATGTATGTACGTTTTTTACTTTATTAAAATATTTTGCCTCAAAACCCCGGAGTTCTTTTATAGACACCCTGTATTAGAAAGAAATGTTGGTTTATAGATTAGCCTTACTTTTTTCTCTTGACAGCAATGATCCATTTCATTCGTTGTTCTCGTTTCCAACTTGCTTGTGGAAATTTATAGAATTTGTGATTACTGTTTTTGCCAATGTTCTTGCAGTTAACTACGCAGCAGGTTTCGTGACCCATATTTGATTATTTTTGCTTAATAATGCGTAATACTACGTAAATTTCAATAGTAATTAGTCACAGTTTGTCCTCCGAAAATTCCTTGTTTGGCCACGACGCGCGCTGATAGCGATTCGTGATTCTCCCACCACCTACTTCGCACCCAGCCAATGAGCCCCTGACAGGGCCAGAGATGTCTTCTCTGGGAGCTTAATTGTACTGAATTTGCTCTGTTATCGGCCCCAGAGGAGGCATCTCTGGCCTTTCCAGGGGCATATAATTGGCATTTTGATGCTAGAATGTGAGTTTTCATCGCAAGTGACATCTCGTTATCTAAAAATATGGTCGCTTTATAACCCAACTAAACTTAATGACAATTTTGGGATTTTCAGTCGAAATTTCGAAACTCTGAGGTAAACATTCTCACAGAAGATATTGTCCGATTTGAAAAAGAATTTATATCTGTATTGTCCATGTGGCTGGGGCACTTTTGCCGGGTATTACATTTCGCTCCGAAAAAAGTAACAAAACGACCCACCCTAATAGCTGCAGTGCTGTACTGACCCACCGAGATATCTGTAATATTCCACTGGCTCCAAATATATAATAAATTATTATTTTATTATATAAAATTAATTAGTAATAAAGTAAAATAAAGATATTTATTCAAGACCTATTGAGTAGGTCTCGGTAAGTGCAGTCGCATTTTTATTTATCCTTGAATTTTTCAAGTTTTTAAAGGGATAAACTTATTGTTTATACTATCACTTTATATCATAATCTATTTAAAGTGCTCTTTTCGTTGAGTTTAGTGTTTTGTGTTTGTCTTCAATTACTTGCATTTTGCCCTGTTTTTTTGTTATATTTTTATAAACGTTTTGAAAACTTGCTTATCTTACTTTTTTCCCAGAACAAGTGATAAGTTTTTAACTATTTTAATTTTTTGAATACTCTATATTTACTGAACCTATATTTTTTTACCTAAGAAAAGGTCTAATTATAACAAATGCAAGAAAAGTGTTAAGGGGGTTCAGGAGTGACGTCTAAACGTACTTTAAAAAAAAACTAGACTATTATAAGGAATTTTTCAATGCGGTTTTTTTTAAATGAATTAAATTCATAAGAGATTATTGGGACATCGAGATATAATTTTTTTAATGACTTATTAAAAAATTATCGTAATTAATTTTTTTGTTATCAAGCAAATACAAAAAAACAATCAGTCCCAATAATCTTTAATTTTTTTAAATTTAAAAATGAATTTATTGTTATTATTAATCACATATTAATTAAGAAATTTTTAAAATAAGCTTAGATGATTTATTTAAAATTCATCTGTCAAATTAGTTCAGCATTATTGCAATAGATGGCAGGCTAGTCTAACAGCCGATCCCCTAATAGCCTATATTTATATATTTTTATGCTTTTATAAAAGATACATAATATATAATAACATTTATAAAGTATTTATTATTAAAAGATCAATTAAAATCAACCAAATGCATTAAATATTATTAGCTACCATTTTGAGATCTCTTGGCAAATTTTTGATTTACTTGATATTTGGGCATACTTTTAATGACACACAACGCCATCTTAGCGGGAAAAACATGCGTAACACCTTCGCTCCCGTAGCCCCTTAATAGAAGATATGGCTCCGGTTTGGCATGCTCAATATGCAATCACAAAAATTGTGTTAATGTGAAACAAGCTGTTCTTAATTTCCTAAAATCTCAATCTATGGAATGTAAGTGTATTCCATGAACAAAGAGTGCACAGACTCCGAATTCCCCACTTCCTCTCTTGAGATCAGAAAGTGTGAATAAAGAGATTAAGGAGGGGGGGGGTCGGATTTTTATGAATGTGCCGGTGGTGAAAATGTCATCACTGTGATGCCTGAATCAAATAGTGTGGTTGAGACCCTTGAAAAAATCTTGGCATCTCTAAAGATTGTTCATAGGGTTTGGAGCCCGGTGAAAACCGAAACCGGTAAACCGGTTTTTTGGCTAATTTTCAAAAACCGAGAAACCGAGTTTTTATCGAAAAACCGAATTCGGTTTTTTTTTAATTTTTTCTTCAGTAAAACTTGTATTTAAATTATAAATTAGCCCGTGACCCATGGCTCAGAGAGAAGCCATTAGCTTCTAGTGGCTTGGAGTTTCGGGTTCGCTTCCCGCCCCAAGCGAGAAAAATTTATTTTATTTGAATTGGCTATCAATCATTTGAAATAAATAGGGATAGGGTTGTTGTAAATCGCTTTGCACAGGTGTTGTCTGTTGCCTTCTCAGGGGATTTTGTAGGGGTTTTTCAATAAAAGTGTTGTAATTTTTAAATTTATATTTATTATATTAATATACAGTCTGATACGTCGGAGGTTGAGACAGAGAATGATCCCGCCCGGGAGTGGGGGGTGGCCTTTTATGCCTTCTTCCAGACAGTAATCCCCCATTCCCAGGGGATCAGACACACGTGTAACGATTCCATTTGCAGAATTTGCGCTTTTCTGTGGGAATCTTTACATGTGTGTCTTGTTCTAGAAATATATCAAATTTTGCCATCGAATGAGTTTAAAAATAGAGCTTTAGATTCCAAATATCAAATTTTGTATCTCTCTCTCTCTCTCTCTCTCTCTCTCTCTGTTCTTTTAGCTTCACAACAGGGTCTAAAAAGCCTTAGATGCCGAAAAAGAAAAACAAATAAAAAAAAAAAAAAAATTATAAATTATTTATATTTTTTCCCCTTATTTCCAATACTTAAATAATCTATACATAATAATAGCGGAGTGTCCGTCTGTCTAGCCGTCCGTCTATCTCGCTCTGTTTGACCAACTTTCCGTTGGAATGAAGAAATTTTGCAGTCTTAACGATGATGTTATGGAGAGTCCAGGAAAAATAATTGGGTCCCGAAATTCCTAAAATTTTTTGAATTATTAATTATGTATTATTATGTATTTTTCGGATTTTTTGTATTCTATGAATGTAAACAAATCCTCAAGCAGGCACTGGATTGGAATAGTAATAATAATTTTCTTGGATTCGGACCCCAGGCAGTCCGATGATTTTATTTAAGCCATTTGGATACCAAATGGCTTGATTTAGAATGCCTGGACCCCCAATAGATATATTTACAAATAACAGGTATTGTAAAAAAAACTGGGCTTTTATAGCCTGAGTGCGCGTCATCCTTTATCATTTTCTCACACATGTTAGCAAAGTCAGCGATCCTTATTATTAGAGACCAGATTTTAAGCAAAATGCTTATTCTCAATTTTATAAGCAACCATTAGATATTTAATTTCTACACGAATTACGAAAAACTAAGTGCATTGAGATTGCATTTTTTATGATTTTTTTGAGTTTTTATGCTTTTTTTCCCTTTCGTGCTTATTTGAACTTATTTTACGAATATTTTTAATTATTTTTTTTTTAACAATAAGAGGATAAAGGAGCAAGCAGCCAGGTAGTTAGTCTCCACGAAATGAAACTCTCTATTGAGGAAACAGTTTCGGTTTTAATGAAATATAACCATCATCAGTCCATTTTGAGAGTGTGAGCTCAAATGACAAAGCATTGAGTCATATTGCGGAGTTGTCAGTAGATGTGTTTTAACAAAAACATTTACAAACATTAACAAAAACAATTTTGTATCTCAAACTTGGCGCTTCGTATAAGCTGATTGCATTGCTTTGTATTTTATACAAATAATTTATGTATAATACACATCTACTGACAACTCCGCAATATGACTCAATGCTTTGTCATTTGAGCTCACACTCTCAAAATGGACTGATGATGGTTATATTTCATTAAAACCGAAACTGTTTCCTCAATAGAGAGTTTCATTTCGCGGAGACTAACTACCTGGCTGCTTGCTCCTTTATCCTCTTATTGTCAAATATAACAGCCACTTCATCTCTTCAATCTTATTTTTTTTTTTTTTTATTAAAAAACAGTCTTTTTTCCCACTCCCACTCATACACCAGGTGCGAATATAAGAGAGGAGCGAGGGAGCCCGGGCCTCCCCCCCCCTCTAGAAATGTTTGATCGGCCCCGCAGTGCGAAAAAATATAGCCATGTAAAAAAAAATTTTTCTGCAGGGTGAAAAGCCATTTATTTAAGCCATTTGGTATCCAAATGGCTTAAATAAAATCATCGGACTGCCTGGGATCCGAACCCTCGACCCTTGGTATACAAGGCAGGCGCGCTACCAACTACGCCAAGCCCGAGGGCTATACAATTTTTAAAAAATAATTCAAAACATTAATCAGCAAAAACGTTCATGTAAAGCAAATCCTTAGGCAACTGCGAGAATCGCGCCTTCCGACGGACCCTCGCATGGGGGGGGGGGGTAATCTGGTGGGATTGGCCGCACACTTTCGGTAATTTAAAGTTGCATTCTGTACTTGTTTACCAGAATATATATACAAATAGAATTTTTAAGTATTAATTTTTAAAATATTATATTAAAATTAATTACATCCTTTACCCGCCCCCCCCCCCCGTTTGTATCCACAATTGGTATGAGTAAAAGTTGCTTATGAGATGCTTTTTTTCAACTTTCATGCTTATTTAACAACTTTTTATTCAACATTTTTATGCTTTTTTAAGCACTTTTTTTTCCATTTTTTTATGCTTTTTTTTTGTCCGGTCTTTACTTATTATATTACTGTCAATTTTGCTATCTTTGCTATCTTTCCTCCTGGAAAGGTATCATCTATTTTTTCTCATGCTGGGTAGGCAGCATCTGAGTTGTTATTCCTCTTTTGGCTAGACAACATCAGGAATATGGGATCCTTCCTTTCCCATGGATAATATTGGAGTCTGCTTATTTGCGAATATTGTCTCTGGTTGGCTAGACAGAAACCTGAGTTGTTATTTTCTTTTGGCTGAACATATCGTCAGCAGATATTGGAACGCTTACTTTGCTTTCACTTGTGCGGTGACTCATTTGACGGAAGTGATAAATTTTTCTTTAAAGTTTTTCACTTTTCAGTTACTAGTTAGTGACTTGCACGACTAACTGCATATAAGGGGAAGTGAGTTTTATTGGTGCTAGTCGAGGGTCCGGTGGCCTGGTGCATGGACAGCACGCCTATGCCCCGGAAAGGCGGAGATCCTGGGTTCGATTCCCGGGGGCCATGGGATGTTTGGCCTCACCAATAAAAAACACTCACAGTCTTGTTAAATTTAATCAAAAGAAAGAAAGATGTACAGTATAGTATGGTATGTTTCAAATTCCCTGAAACTTTGAATGTCGTCGCTGAACAATTAGTTCGAAAATATAAACGAAAATGATTTCCTATGTAATGAATGAATTCTTTCATGTTTTCAAAAGAACTTGAGAAAAAGAAATGAAAGAATTTTTTTTTCACACGAATGAATGAATTCGTTCTGTGGAATTGCGAGAAAAGAAAGAACATGATTAGATTGGGGGTCATTTTAAAATAGTTAACAGAAATGTTTGTTTTTTAATAATAAATACTTTAATTTAGTTTATAAAATAAATGACAGAACTGATTAGCATTTTGTATATTTAGTAAAAATTAACTAATGAGTTATTTATGAGAATTCTTGGTCGAGTCTCAACCGAAACAAACAAACGGGCACAATGCCGAAATGGCGGGCTGGGAATTAAGATTTAAAAATATCTGATAAAAAATATTTTCATAAGATGCTGAATAACAATCTCTTAATGAAAATAAAATTTTATTTTAAGGAATGAATTGTCTTTTTCTAATGGGTGAGGCAGGTTAGAGAATTTTCAAACGAGTGCCAATTTTTCAGCAGAGAAGAAAATAATTTTTCTTATTTTTTTTTTTTTAATTGCACTTTTATGAGAAAATAAAATTGTTTTCGAAAGAATGAAAGCTTAAATTTACCTTGAGTTTTAATAGTGACCTCTTTTAATTCATAAAAATTTTATAAATAACGTTGAAAAAAATGTTTTTGATACTATCATAAAAGATTTGTCTTCTTTTATTAAGTAGGATCAACAGTGATATGTTAGAAAAAAAATTTTTTATACGTCATATTTCTTCTCGTGCTGTCAAAACAGCCTAAATTACGAAAATTTCATTATCTTCTGAAAAGTAAAATCCACTTTGCAAGGAAACACACAAAGGAAAAAATTTAATAGAGACATTTCATTTATCTCTCCTCTAAAAATTTCTTTATTCTCCACAAAAATGAAATGAAATTATACATATTATATACAAGTTGGAAAGGCGCGGCTTCGCCGCGCCATTCCCAACTTGGCCCTGGCGGGCGGCGTCTCGGGACGTGATCAGTAGTTTTCCCCTTAATTTTAAAGCCCATATGATTTCTGCCCAAATGAAAATACACTGAATCAAGTTTAAAATAATAGAATATTCGCCCTGCCCGGCCTGTGGGTTTTGAAGACCATGAAAAAATTATGGGCGGGTAGCAAGTCTAAATTTCACTTTAATAAACTGATTAGGAGGACGGGCATGCAAATGAAATCGGACGGGCAAGGCCCTATTAAAAAATAAAGGGTCGGACTAAGCCGAGCGCACAACTTTGCCCACCCACTATTCAAGAAAAGAATATATTGCCCTCCCTCCCTAGAGCCCCCTAATGGTCCGATGGTATACATATTATATATCATTTTACTCAGAAGAAATTCTAGTTTCTGAATATTTCTGAATATATAAAAAAAATTATAGGTTATGTAAGAAAAAAATATTCCCCCCCCCCTAGAGCTCCCCCTTATGGTCCGATGTTATACATATTATATATCATTTTACTCGGGAGGAAGTCTTGTTTCTGAATATATAAAAAAAGTATAGGTTATGTAAGAAAAAATATTTGACCCCCCCCCCCCTCTAATGGTCCGATGTTTAGCAAAAGCTTTTCACTTCTTGGCCTCTACCCCTAGTTTATGGGTGCAAAATTTCAAAACAATTGAACAAATAGTTTTTGAGTTTTCGTTGACGAAAAAATTTACCACAGACACACACACACACAGACATCATTCCAAAAACTACTTAAATGGATTCAGGGGACCTCAAAACGAATTTTGGCAGCTTCAGAAAAATTTCGATTTTTTTTACGATTACATTAACTTTACCTCAACCTACGGTTGATGGGCAAAGTTAAAAATAAACAATTTTAAAATATTTCTTTTTTCTGACATCTGAAAAGTTTATTATTTATTATAAATTTATATGTAAAAAAAATTAAATATTTTTAAATAATTTTTTTTTTTATTTGATGTATTATTTAAAACTTTTTATTAAATAAAAGAAATTTTATACAATGTATGATTCAGGGGTATCATACATCGTCAAAGTCTTAAATGGCCTAAGTTGCCGAAAAGACTGTGAGAATGTGAGTGTGAATGAGAAAAAAGTGTGAATGTTTAAAAAAAAAAAAAATTCCTAGACATTCATTCATTCATTCACTAAATTTTCGTCGGTACGGGAGGGTTTGAAAAATTTCCGGATCTGGAGAATGTTAAAAATACCCGGCGCTAAGTAAAAAAAAATAAGAATATGAGCCAAATGAAATGTTGTGGTCGTGGAAGGGTCTATGAGGGAATGAATTGAAAATGATTTTTTTGCTATGTTTTGAAGATATCTAAAGAAAAAATTGAAATAATCTATAATTTCGTTCATTTTAGATACTAAGCCATGCCTGAGAATACTGCAATGTGGATCATTCAGAGCAATCAAACAAAAAAAAATTTCTTACATTTTAGAAGTGGTTTTAAATACCCTAAACAATGTCTGAATTAAATGAAATGGTATTCATTTTTTACAAAATTTAATCTAAAATGTGAAAACCTTTGGATATCCAAGAAATCTTTTACCATTAAAAAGATATAGCTAAAATTGTATAGAAATATCTCGGAAAAAAAAATATCTACTTAAAAGTTTGTCTCGTGATTGACGAATAGATAGTATACTAAACCACGTCTGAGAATGCTGTAATGTGGCTCATTTGTTTCCAAATTTAATGTAGAATAATACAAAATTATGAGATTGAAGATATCTCTTACCATTCAAAAAATATAGGCGAAAATTGAAAGAAACTCTTCAAACAAACAAACAAAAAATAAAAATTTCTTCCATTTTTAGAAAAAGTTTAAAGAACTTAAATAGAGGCTTATCAGGTCCAAACTGGGCTCGTTTTAAAGGAAATTTAATGTAGATTATAAAAAGTAAATCATATCTAAGACATTGATAATCGTTTAAAAAATATGGCCATGAATATGAAAAAAATTAATAAAAAAAAATTTTGTATCACACGCCAAAAGTTGCACAGCCGCTAAACAATGCCTTAGAATAGTGCAAAGGGTCTCATTCTTTTCCAAATTTAATGTAGAAAAATACAAAATTATGAGATTGAAGATATCTCTTATCATTCAAAAAATATAGCCAAAAATGTAAAAAAATAATCGGCTAAAAATGAGTTTTTTGTAATTTAAAAAAAGGGGGTATAACTTTTTCATGATTTTGGATTTTTCTAGTCGTCAGCAGATGGTACTGAATCAAATAAAAAAAACCGCAATTGTCTAGCTTGTCTAAAGACACAGATGTTTAAAAACCATCTCAAAAAATGAAAATTTTCATGTTATTTTTTTTCACACTTGAAAATTAAATAGAAGGGGTTGATGAAAAAAAATGAAATTTACTTGTCTAAAAGTATAAGATGAGAGGATCATTTCGCAAAAAGAATTATTGAAATCGGACTATAAATACTGAAGCAAAAAAATAATGAAAATGAACTGAAGCCGCGGCAAAATCATCAAAAATGAGGTTCTTTTTGCACGAATTATTTATATGTGTAAACAAACCTCAAAAATAGTTAAAAGAGGTTTGTCATTTTCAAAATTTAATGCAGATTATTGACTAATTCAGATATTGAAGATATCTTTAACCGTTTAGAAGATATGAGTGAAAAAATGAAAAAATATCGTGAAATTTTTGAAAAAACATCGAAAGAAATGAGTTTTTCCCCTCTTAAAAAAAAGTGGTACAACTTTTTTAAGATTTTGGATTTTTCTATTTGGTTTTAGAGGATTCTGAATCGAATGCAAAAAACCCCATATCTCTAGGTGGTCTAGAAGTACCTTAATCAAAAAACGTCTTTTCAGCTTTATTATAATATAGATTATTTTATCAGGGAGAAAGTCTAGTTTCTGAATATATAAAAAAAAATTATAAGTTATGTAAGAAAAATATATTTGTCCCTCCCCCCCCTAGAGCCGATGATGTACATATTATATATAATTTTACTCGGGAGTAAGTCTAGTTTCCGAATATATAAAAAAAATTATAGGTTATGTAAGAAAAAAATATTTTGTCTCGCAACAAAGTTCTTCTACTTCTCCGTCTTTTTTTACTTCTTGTTGCTAAGTACATCTTGGACATGCCAGGTGCCTAGGCTCATTCCGCCAAGGTCCAACAATTCGTATATCGTTGGTCCAATATTCTTTTTGACTCGGCACTTCAAAAACTTTGGAGCCAGTTCCCATAATATCGAGATTAATTGCCATGGTTCTGTCACCATTCGTTGGTTTTGCATGAAACCCATGGGTAATCTTTGCTCCGGTTTCTGAGAGGCACATACTTCGCAATTCCTCACGTATCGAGAGATGTCATCTGCCATACCAGGTCAGTAAAATTTATTAGCAGCACACTTGAACGTTTTAAATTTTCCCAGATGAGCAGCTGTAGGGGGTCATGGCATTCTCTAATAATTTCTAATCGCTTCTTCTTCGGAACAACTTGTTTCCATTCGGATTCAAAAAAATTAGAGTTGAGAGAAACCTTCCTATACAATAACTTATTCTCTAGTTTTCAATTTGGAAATTTCTTCTGGTCTTCGCTAACTTAATTAATCATTTTCTCGTACCAAGAGACCAAATCATCTTTAATGAGTTCTAAAGTCTTGAGAGATTCAGGGGCCCGAGAGAGAGCATCGGCTGGAATATTTGACTTCCCAGAACGATGTTTTATCGAATAGCCATACCCTTGTAGTTTTAAAGCCCATCTGGCCATTCTTCCCATTGGATCCTTTAGATTTTGAAGCCACTTAACAGCGGAATGATCGGTTAAAATTTTAAAATGTAAGCCGTCGACATAAGGTCTATACTTGGAAACTGCCCAAACCACTGATAAGCACTCCGTAGTGGAATATTTTTGTTCAGCTTTGGGCTGGCGTAGGCAATAACGTTTTCAATACCATCTGGAATAATTTGGGAAAGTATAGCACTCAGGCCAACTAATGACACATCCCTTTGAAGAATAAAAGGTTTCTCGAAATCTGGAAAATTCAATAATGGAGCATTGGCCAGGTCTTTCTTGATTATATCAAATGCATGTTCTTCTGTTCAAAGAAATTTTTTATTCTTCTTAAGAAGAGAAGTTATAGGGGCGATTTTAATTGAAAAGTGAGGGACAAAACGGCAGTGGTACCAACTGCAATACATCAAAGTAACAAGAATATGTTGCCAACATCACTCTAAATTTAATTAACTATTAATATAATAAAATTATAAGAAATACAATAAAAAGGAAGTTAAAATATAGAAAGTATAAACTATCACAATATTAATAAAAAATAACAATAATAATAAAAATAAAAATAATACTCAGCTCAAACCATTTTTTCCTGTAAACATGTATACATATATACGAAATATAAATCCACGTCCGATCTACCAACGGTTACCAGTTTAAAATTAACAAACTAAAATATCGAAAACAAAGGAGTTTTATGCAAATCTAATTGTTCATTCATTAAATTTTCATTATTTTTTAAAGCTTTTTGAATTTCTAAAGCCACCCAAAGGTCCAATTTCAGTCCCTTGGGAGCTTTGTGGATGAGTTTTATATCGTCCATCGAACATGAATGTTCATTATCTATAAGATGCTTGGCCACATTCGAATTTTCACCTTTATTTAATTTCCATGCCCGTATATGCTCACGTTCTCGAATTTTAAGGTTCCTAGTAGTTTTTCCTGTATATATAAAATCACAATCGGAATATGATAACGTTCATCAATCATGCTGAACCACCCTGGGCCCTGTGTAGACCTACTTTTGTATGGGATCTTTTGAGTTATGACACCTGTTCTATCGTGTTTGAAAGGCTTTTCCTTGATATAGTAGAGAGGTTTTTTAATCCTTATCTGATTTTCACTGACGGCTAAAAGTGCGGTAATTTGGTTGGGTGTGCGTTCAAAGCTGATGCTGGCTCTAGATCTTTTAGGCTTTCCTCAACTACGAGCATTTTTACTGCTGGGCTTAAAGCAATTGAGTTCGCCCTTATTTCTCTGCGGGGCAAGAGACATAACAACATTCTGGTAGTTTCCGACTCCTTGAGTTCGCTACAGTCGATCGGAAGCTTATATCCCACTCATCCCATTGTACAGAATATACAAGTCCTTACCCATAAATTTATTATGGACGGGGTGAATCTTATTTTTGTTTTGGTGCCTAGCAACAAGGGAATAAGAGGCAACGAGATTATTGATGATTTGGCTAAGTCGGGGGCAGGGAGACCTGTTGAGAACAGCAGCCAGACCAGCTTTCAAGAGGTGAAAAGAGCGATAAAGAGTTCTTTTTTTGATAGGTGGCAGGGTGATTGGGAGATCATGTCGGGTAATAAGTTGAGGTTAATTAAACCCCGTATTGCTCCTCTATTGAATTTGGACCTTTCTCGTAGGGATTACGTAAAGATCACTAGGTTGAGGATAGGGAATACTTACTTCTCGCATGACCATCTTGTTAGGGGGGAGTTTTCTCAATGGTGTTTGACGTGCAATACCAGAGTTAGTGTTGTGCATACGTTGGTGGAATGCCCCGACTATGGACCACAGAGGGTTTATTGTGGCATCAGTGGCAGGACTCCGCGGGAGCTTCTTGCTAATTCTGACTTCTATGGTAACATTCTGTTGTTTTATAAGGAAATTGGGCTTTATGAGAAAATTTGAGATGAAGAGCTGCTTTGGTACGAGTGTAGGGTGTCTAGTCAAGATGGATCGAGTCCCTTTACAGCTCAATCTGTGATAGTACTGTGATAGTTTTTTATTTATTTATTGTTATTTATTTATATATCTATTTAATTTTTCAGCACTGAGATTTACTCGACGTTTCGGCTCTCTTTTTGGAGCCATTTTCAAGAGAAGGAAGTTAGGAGGTAATGGTGGAGGGGGGTTGTTTACGGGGTCGCAGTCTTCCTGGTCCCCAGGTCAATTTGGTGGATGACTCAGAGGCGTGGATTGGTCTCTGAGAGCTGGAGGAAGGTTGGGTGTGTTTAATTGTGTTCGGTTTAGATTGACTACGGGGCCTCAATCTGCCTACTCCCCACTCCCCAAGTCGGTGTATTGGTGGATGCCTCAGCGGTTTGGGTTTGTCTCTGAGAAATGGACAGTGGTTGGTTGTGTGTAATCGGGTTTGTGTTTGGTTTGGGTTGACTTCGGGGCCTCAATCTGCCTACTCCCCAAGTCGGGGTGTTTGCTCTTGGTTCCCGGGGTCTCAACCTGCCTACTCCCCAGGCCGTGAGCAACTGACTGAGCCGGAGGTGCAGGTCCTTTTATACCTGTTTTTATACCTGTTGCCGGGCATGTGGGCGTGGCTTTGGAAGTGACGTGTCTGTCTCTGATTGGCTGGGCCTGGTCTGGGGGCGTGGCTTTGGGGGTCAGGAGATAAATCGATCGAGCTCGAACTTGGCTAGCTTGGAGAGATTGACGACTCAGGCTCAACGTCAGCCCTCCAAAAACAGGAGAACAGGATCTGAATCAACAGGAAATGCCATTTCGACACGAAGAGACATTGGCTTATTGGCATCATTATGAAAAAAAGATAAAAAAAAAATTGTAAATTGGTCATCTATCCATTAAAAATATCGAAGAGTTATTTGTTAAAATGTCAACATGAATAATAAATCGATTTTTAAATGGCAACTTAAAACGTTCTTTTATTAGATTTCTTTTATTATTTTAAAGAATTTTACACTCAATTCAGAAAACATCACACTAAGGGAATATTTCAGCTTAATCTACCACTTCATTACAAGAATTTATGGTGTGGTTTTCTTTTTTACTTAGAGAGAAAGTATTGTAATCGTAAAAAAATTCGACTTCGAGATTTTGATGTTTCTTCACGTTTTAGACCTCCTTGAGTCCAAAAATACCATATTGAGCATTATGTCTGTGTGAACACGATTGCTTAAAACCCAAAGCAGCTAGATGGATGAAATTTGGTAAATGCTCCTTACACTAAAATTGTAGATTTCTATCAACCTTTGGAGTAAATACGTCACTTGGAAGTAGTACTTTACCTAATAAGTTTTTTCAAAAATTTCGAAATTTTCAATTTCTTTGTTATATTATGATAAAATACTCAATTTTAAAAAGTTTTTATTCTTTGATATTTTTACTAAAACTGAATAGTTTTTGAAATAATCAAAGAAGAAAACGACTTCTTTTTTTTCTTTTTCTTCTTCTTCAGAAGTTCTTCTGTCCTCGCCATTATTAATCCCGCCTTGCGGGGTCGGCGTCAACGAAGAAAACGACAAAAAAAAATATAAAAAAAATCATACAGTGTCATTAAAAAACCTGTAAATATAAACGAATGAATTTGTATAATATTATTTTCGCACTTACATATTGTGTACCAACACCGAAAATGGTCCATAGGAAAAGATCACCTAACTAATAAATTCTAGGAAATATTTAAAATAATTTATTTAAAAAGAAAACGATAAGAGTGAACTGATAATCAGAAAAACGATATTTTTTTTATTAAATTGGCAAGAAAATCAAAGGTTAAACTAATTTCCTAAAAAGTGAGAGTGAGTTAGTATTAAGGAAATCGAAATTTGTTATTTGGCATTAAATTTCGAGTGGTATGAGCAATTTAACAATTAACAAGTCAAAAGTGCAGAGATATTAAAAAATTGGTTGCTGCTGGAACTCAGAGCAGAAGGACAAATGACGAGGCTGAAGTCAGGCGAGAGAAGAATTTGGACTATATAATGGAAGGAGACAACGACTCTAGAGCATAAAATTATCAAACAGATCACACTATCAAAACCCCATAAACAAAAAAATAACAAAAAAAAAACAATTTTAATTAAAATAATAAAAAATAAAGGGTCGGACTAAGCCGAGCGCACAACTTTGCCCCCCCCCCCCCCATTATTCAAAGAAACAACGCAACGCATTTGTTTATTTGTTTTGATTTTGCTCTGTTGCTATGCATAATTTTCGAATTTAAATGATTTTTTAACAAATTTATGACAAATTAGGATACAAATATTATATATCATTTTACTCGGGAGAAAGTCTAGTTTCTGAATATATAAAAAAAATTATAGGTTATGTAAGAAAAAAATATTGGCCCCCCCTCTAGAGCGTCCCCTACTGGTCCGATGTTTACCAAAAGCTTTTCAGTTCTTGACCTTTACCTCTAGTTTATGTGTGCAAAATTTCAAAACAATTGGATGAATAGTTTTTGAGATTTCGTTGACGAAAAAAATTACCACAGACATACACATACACACACACACAGACATCATTCCAAAAACTACTTAAATGGATTCAGGGGACCTCAAAACACATTTTGGCAGCTTCAGAAAAATTTCGATTTTTTTTACGATTACATTAACTTTACCTGTCCAACCTACGGTTGATGGGCAAAGTTAAAAAAAACTTAAACAACATATCAAATAAACCTAGAAAAAAATCAAACAATTATTATAGAAGAAAGAAGAAATTAACACAAATACAACAAAAAATCAAATAAATAAAACAAAAAAACTACACTAAAAAACACAACAATGGTCTGCGAGCTGACATCCTATCGCCGAGTTCGACTTCTTATAAAAACGACATTTCGGTCCATAGGCGTAGCCAGAAATTTTTGATGGGGGGGGGGGGTTTAGGATTATTTCTCCAACCCCCCCCCACCCCGGCTAATAGGGCAGTATAAGGCGTCTAATGAAATATATGACTAGCCACTTACCCCACCTTCGCTTCGCCCCCCTGGACCACCCTCGAGGTGGCTCGGGCCCGCCCTTTCTTAATTAAGTGCCGCAATTTTTCAATCAACTCGTATCAGGCAATAAATAATGCAAATCTCTTAATTTTATGTATATGGGCCTGTTGCAGCCAAAATCAATAATAATTTTAAACATTTCAAATTTGAAGCCAATTGCAAAGTGTAGGGCAAGTCCCTAACAGATGGCGTATACTGTCCATAAAAATTGCGAGTTTTATGGCCTCAGCCCATCCGGTCAACCGAGTCTGAGGGCCTTCGCCCGGTCAGCATTCAGTATGAGACTAGTCTCTGTCCTTGTAGCTACTTGAGAAGACAACGTCTCTCTGTTCTCTGAGGTAGACATCAACAATAAGGTCTTATTATTGAATTCAATTATTTTGGAGTTTTACGATCGTTTCGCTCCTTGGCGGACAGTGCGGGTGACGCACCCTCCGGCCCCCTGGCTCTCGGATGAGATAAGGCATCTCATTAACTTGCGAAATGATGTGAGAGGCAGATACAGGAGCGTCCGACTACCGCATTTATTGACAAGATTCAAACAACTTAGAAACAGAGTTAAGACTCTTGTACGAAATGCTAAATCTGATTATTTTCGAAAAGTCTTTAAGGATGCTAAGAATTCCTCATCAATGTGGTCAGCACTTCGACGACTTGGAATTGGGACTAAAAACAACGCCGAAATACACATTCACCCAGATGTATTAAACAACCATTTTGCGTCTGCCTCTCTCGGTTCTCCCGCCTTGGCTTTTGATCCACCTAGTCAACAAATTCACGAGAATGACGATAAATTTTACTTCGCACATGTGACCCATGAAATGATATTAAGGGCATTTTCAAAGTCCAAGTCCAATTCTCTGGGATCAGACGGGATACCGCTAAATTTTATTAAGAACTCACTTGGCATTTTGATGCCCACCATTATGCACATATTTGATGCTTCTTTGCAGTCTTGTTTTTTTCCTGGTGTTTGGAAGCATGCAATTATAACGCCTATTCCTAAATGTAGCAATCCACAGGAAGCCAATCATTATCGGCCAATCAGTATTTTGTGTTCTCTTTCGAAGATATTGGAGACTGTAGTGAGTTGTCAGCTCTTGGAATTCATTAATGGGCGCAAAATATTCCACCCTTGTCAGTCGGGATACAGGACTAATCACAACACACAAACGTCGTTGTTAGATTTGGTGGACAACATCAGAGGAGCAATGGATAATAAAGAAATCACTATCTTGGTTTCCTTTGATTTCACAAAAGCGTTTGATTGCATCGATCACCGGGCTCTTCTCTCGAAGCTGTTCTCACTCGGCCTCTCTGACTCATCAGTTAGATGGTTTGAGTCCTATCTCACTGGAAGAACACAGTGTGTTTCAGTCCGTGATGGAGGCAGATCGCAGTGGATCCCCTGCTCTTCAGGTGTCCCCCAGGGATCCGTCTTGGGTCCCTTGTTGTTCTGCCTATTTATAAATGACCTACCATCAGTGTTAATGCATTGTAAATGTCACCTTTACGCGGACGATTTTAATATTTACCTGTCTTTCCCGCGAGGGAGCATTACCGAAGCGGTTAATAGAGTCAACAAGGATATTGATAGCATTCATCGGTGGTCTCTAATGAACGGATTAGTCTTAAACGCCGATAAAACTAAGGCAATATTCTTCGGAACCAGGGGACTCTTGGCTTCTCTTCCTGAAATGCCGCCGCTTTGGCTTGAGGGACGATTGATCCCTTATGAGACGCAGGTTGGAGTTCTTGGGGTTTTTCTCGACTCAAAGCTCACCTGGAAGACTCAATGTGAGAGTGTATGCTTGAGGAACACCCGGGCTCTTGGTCAGTTGAGGAGGATTAGAGAGTCATTGTCGTTCGACGCAAGAAGATTGGTGGTGCAGTCTCTTTGTTTCCCTCATTTTGATTATTGCGGCGCCCTTTTTTCTGATCTGTCTGGGGAACAGTTGACAAGACTTCAAAGAAGCATGAACGCTGGAATTCGCTTTATCACAGGCATATCAAGGTATGAACACATCACTCCAGCATATAGGTCTCTTGGCATTATGCCCATGAAGACTAGAATTGATTTTATAATGGCGAAAATATTGAGGGGTGTGCTGAAGACCGGGGAGCCTGCCTATCTGAGGGAGAGATTCCTGCTGATAGGGGACGATTATAGAAGGACGGGAAGGACTTGCGAGCATGATCTTTCGATTCCGAAGTACAGAACCACTATTTATGAAAGGTCCTTCACCATTAGTTCTGCCCTGCTGTGGAATAGTCTCCCCTTGGAGGTGAGGCGAATGGAACTTTCGGCTGATACGTTCAGGTTAAGACTCTCAGAATTCCTAATGAAAAGAGTTTAAGGGCTGTTTGAGTCGACTGATCTATTGTGTTTTTCTTTTCTTTTTTTTTTTCAACTCTCTCTTTCTTGATTTTTAATTTCTTTTTATTTTATTTTGTATTTGTTTTTTATTATATCTTATATTTATTTTTTCGTTAAATTCTTTTTTTTAAGAAGTATGTAAAGGGCAGTGACACAACAATATTGTTAAATAGCCAAAAAAGGACCAAGAGTCCTAGGCATGTAAATTAATGTATAATCACATTTTTATTTTTTACTACAATAAACGATTTCTCTCTCTCTCTCTCTCTCTCTCTCTCTTCAGCCCTTCAGCCAGCCAGCCAGCCCTTGGAGCCTTCAGCCCGGCCCTTGACGAACAATGGCTCCTGAAGGGAGCCATGTGTTGTAATACGCCCCTTTTGTTTAAAGCAATTTATATCATTAAAAAGATATATATATATATTGAATATATAAGAGAAAGAGAAAGAGAGAGAGACCATTCTATACTAAATAATAATAATTACCCCTTGAGGACTATTGTGATTGCGTTATAAATAACACAAAATACAATGGAACAATTGGTTTGTGCCACGCGTCGAAAATAATTTCTTCTCTATACCAGAGAGTAGAATTATTGCCATATATGGCAGAGATATTTATTTATTTACTATTGTTTTCTGAGAGAGACAGAGCGAAGTGAAATATTCTTATTTTCGAAACATTAAATTTATTTATACGTATTCATTTAAACCAGGGATGAGCAACCCGCGGCCCGCGGGCCGCTTGCGGCCCTTTAAACATGTTTATGCGACCCGCCAAGCATTTCTAAAATTGAAAATAAATATTTTTTTATTTTTATTTTATCATTATCAGTATACCTAGTATAGAAAGGATCGATGTGAATACAGTTCCCGAATACTTTCAAATGCAAGTGATTGACATGCACAGGGGCGCCGGAACGAATTTGAATCAGGGGGGGGGGGGGGCAAAAAATTTTTTTTTAGAAAATTAAAATTATTTAATATGTTCAAATAGTATAAAACAAAAACAAATTTACTTTAAAGCTTTAAAAATTTTAAATAAAATCACAATTTCAATAAAATTAAAATTTTAAAAAATTTGCTAGTGATTTTATCAAAAATTTTTGAAAAAAATGAATTTCTTACTCTTTTAATTTTTTTTTAATTTAGAAGATTTTATTTTTCAAAAGAAAAAATTTATCATTTTTAAAAATAAATGAAATAAAAGAAAAAATTTTGCCCCCCCTCTGCCCCCCCCCCAGTACCGGCGCCTATGGACATGCAGAATAATACCGATTTAATAAATGTATTTTTCTCTATAAACATCGAAAAATTTTATAAGTCTTATATTATAAGCCCTGAGAAATTTCCGCTTTTGACGAAAAATGCGAAGCAAATGATGTCTCTGTTCGGTAGTACGTATGTTTGCGAACAATTATTATTTTTAACCATGAAATTAATCAAAAATGATCACCGATCACGCTTGACTGATGCACGATTAGGAAGCAGCGTACGTGTAGCTACCTCAACATTGCGGCTGATATTATCAGCTTGTATTCGAAAAAACAGCGTCAAATTTCTTATTAAAAGTTCAAGTAAATTCGTTTGTCTGTTCTTTTCTTGTTTGTTTTTATTTTCCATTAAAATTTGTATATGAACTTTATGTGCGGCCCGCCAAAAATTTTTAAAATTTAAATTTGCCCGTAGATTAAAAAGTTTGCTCACCCCTGATTTAAACGATTTTATTTAATAAAATAATTTTATACAAATATCGTACAGTAGAATCTTGATAATCGGGCCTAAACGTGACCGTGCCGGATTCTGAAAATGCCGGATTATTCGAAACATTTAATATAATGCAAAATTTAAACATAATTCATATTTATCTCTTAAGAAAATCTGTAGTGTTTTCTTAAACAACCCATTTTTTTTTTTTTTTTTTTTTTTTTTGCTTTTCATCACGCCGGATTAGCCGGTATGCCGGAGTATCGAAGTCCGGATTAACAAGACTCTACTGTAGTGGTTTCCAAACTTTATGTTACAACGCCTCCCTTAAAAATATTTAATCGTATGACGCTCCCCCCCCCTCCCCAACATTTAATAAAATAATACGAAAACAAAAAATTTTAATGCTAAAAAATATAAATTTATATAAAAATACTTTTTTTATTTATTCTTATTTATATTAATACTAGGAATCATTTGGAAAATTGGTCCTGGTGGCCAATATTCGCGCCCCCCCTTAGACTAGTCCGCGCCTCGCGCCTCACAGTTTGGAAAACGCTCGTTAAAGTGTATTTTATGGCTGGTGGAATTTGTATCAGGAATGAAAGTTAGAAAAAACGCAACCAGAATTTTTCTTTAAAAATATATTTTAACAGCTTACGTTTCGGCCTTGGTAAAAGCCATCGTCGGATGACCACTAACAGCTCCGAGGATGGCTTTGACCAAAGCCGAAACGTCAGATGTTAAAATATATTTTTAAAGAAAAAATTCTGGCTTGCGTTTTTTCTAACTTTCATTCCTGAAGAAAAATATTTTTCTCAAATCTTATTTTTACGCCCTAGGGGGGGTGCCTAACTTAAATATGAAATTTCAGCCTCCTAGCTCAATTCTTTCATGCTTTAAATTGAACCCAAACAGACACACAGACAGAATATGTCGCGAAAACCATTTTTTTTATTCAGGGGACCTCAAAACGTGTATATCCATCAAAGTCTCGACATCGAATTTTTGACATGAATCCAATACTTTCTCTCTATAGGCTATATGTATATTAACTTATACATATAGGTAAGAGAAAGTAAAAATTCAAATCCGAATTGAGATTAGTTCTATATGCAAAAAGATGTGGTAACTCACCCCAGTAAAATTCTAAGTGGACTAATCATATCTTACTTTTCTACCTAATGAAAAAAATCCCTACAAAATTCTGCAAGGGATTCGATGGGTTCCTAAGTTACCCAGTGTTATTATTATCTGTTTATGAGAGTTTCGAAATCCTCAAAAATTAATTCCGCCCCAGTAATAAGAAATTTTAGAATGACATTAAAATGTTTCTACCCCACTATGCTATTTGCTAAATATTGAATATAAATTTTAACTCTAACGGAATGCACTTACTTTTTAGTAAAAGTATTAAAAAACCTTACTATCTTTGTGCATTATAGGGGATGGGGCATTAACTCCCCTGGTTAATTAATGCCTTCATACCTCCGGGGGGGGGGGAAGGAAATGCGAGCCTTCACCGCGAAATTACTCTCAAAATAAATTGAATACATTTATATCAATTAAAATAATTATTTTAATTTTTATTTTATTTTGAAATTATTTTATTTTTATTTTAAGCCCTTAATCCCTTAATCCTGAGTAAAAGTATAATAAGGAAATTTGATTAACAAAAATATAGGCCAAATAGAAAGAATATATAATGGTAAATAATGGTGATTTAAGAAAAGATTTTAAAAATGCCCTCAGGCTTGGTGTAGTTGGTAGCGTGCCTCCCTTCTATACCGAACGTCAAGGGGTCGAACCCCTTGCAGTCCGAAATGGATACCAAATGGCTTAAATTGAAATGCCTGGACCCCCAATATGTATATTATTAATTAATAACGGTTATCGTATAAAGTCTTATATGGCCTGAGTTGCCAAAAAGATTGTGTGAATGTGTGTGTGAGCGTGAATGAGAAAAACTGTGTATTAATTAAAAAAAAAAAGATAAAAAATAAAAAACCAATTTTTTTTCAATGACACCTACACCCCCCTCCCCTTTCAACAGCTTATATTCACCCTCTACCCTTAGTGAAAGACAAAATATTTAATTTCATATTCAAAAGAATCGTTTTTCGCAGTCAAATTTTTGTTTCTATCATTTTTTTATTAACCCCCCCCCGAAAAAAAAAAAAAAATTATGAACACCCCCCCCCTTTCAACCTATCCCCCCCCTTAGTGAAAACAAAATATTTAATTTATATTCAAAAGAATCGTTTTTCGCAGTCAATTATTTGTTTCTATCATTTTTTTTTTTTCAAAGATAAAATGCATAGTAATTACCTTTAATAAGACTCTCAAGAGGGTGTGTTGGCTGACGAGGTGGTCAGGGAGGGTTACACTATATTAATTATTCACTTTGATTCACTTTAAACACAAAAAAGATAGCAGCGCCTGGAGCCCGGCAGCGCGCTCGACTCGACTGATCGAGAAATTTATCTCTCTCTTTGTGTAGGAATAAAACAGATGAAAATAACAATTCCCTTTTTATTAAAAGTAAAAAAATACCTTTTAGCTCTAATCTAACTATATTTAGAGCTGGAAATGAATGTCAACAAGTGATTTGGAATATTCCAAGGCCTTTCTTAAATAATCAAACCTTCATCCACCCCAATCAAAATAATAATCAACGCTATTACTTTCTCTTACATCTATATATATGTTAATATATATAGAGAGAAAGTATTGTTTTTTGAATGTTTTCTTTTATTTGGCTTCGATTTAGCTAAAATAAATTTTAAAAACATTTTTTTTCAATTTTTCAACCCCTTATCCAATCCTAATAAATAAAATAATTAACAATGCTATCGCCTTCGGCGAGCTTCGCGTCTAGTCAAAAAAAAAATCCTGGGTTTTACACATAGTATAATTTTCTAGAATGAGTCTTACTTTAGGCCAGTGGTTTCTAAACTTTATGTTACAATGCCTCCCTTAAAAATATTTAATCGTATGACGCCCCACCACACATTTTTTTTTTTTTAAGCATTCACACTTTTTTTTTCATTCACACAGTCTTTTCGGCAACTTAGGCCATTTAAGACTTTTACGATATCCGTTATATATTAATATATCTATTGTGGGTCCAGGCATTCTTATTTAAGCCATTTGGTATCCAAATGGCTTAAATAAAATCATCGGACTGCCTGGGGTCCGAACCCGCAACGTTTGGTATAGAAGACACGCTACCAACTACTCCAAGCCCCGTGGACCCCCCCACACATTTAATAAAATAATACAAAAACAAAAAATTTTAATAATAAAAAATATAAATTTATATAAAAATATTTTTTTTATTTATTCATTTTTATTATTTTAATTTCTTGAGTTGAATGGCTGTAGATATTCAAATTGGAAAAAAGAACGGGAGCCTTCCCTGGGTGCTGTTCCCGGGAAGGCTCCCGTTCTTTTTTCCAATTATTATTTTAATTAAAAACCTCCGTCCCAGAATATTCTAAATTTTATTATTTTATTTATAAAACTAGCAATCATTTGGAAAATTGATCTTGGTGGCCAATATTTGCGCCTCCCCTTAGACTAGTCCGCGCCTCCCTAGGGAGGAGCGCCTCACAGTTTGGAAAACGCTGCTCTACTGTATTTGTTTATATATGACTTTAAAAATAATAATAATATGAATTAATTTAAGAAAATAAAACCTTGTATTCGTACTAATCACAATTGAAGAGAAACTTATACAAAAAAATTCATGTTAACTTGATGAAATTTGTGAAATATGTTCAAATAAATTTCAATCTATTGAATTTTTTATTTATTAACTAGCTTTGGATCTAGTCGCGTTTTTACTTTGAAATCTTCTGAAGACCACTTTACTCTTGTACTTCATAGAAAAGATAAAGGAATGGTTGCCATGGTAACAAAACGTAAATATTTTCCATTGTTTATATATTTCATATCTTGAATTCAAATGTACCGTAGGGGCGCCCCACCCCCCCCCCCCCCCCCCGGGGGGCGCCCGGGCGCCCCATTTTTAAGCAGAGAAAAAAAAAAAAAAAAAAAAACACACCCCAAAAAAAAAATAAAAATAAAGATAACCACAATCTTAGAAAGAGTCGGGTGGGGCAAAAAAAGAGGGGGGGAGGGGGGGGGGGGGGGGGGGGGGAGAGAGAAAAGAGAGGAAGTTTTTTAATAAAAAAAAAAAAAATGTACCGTACTGTCGGAAACTAAATATATTTCGACACCAAAAAAATCTGGTGTGACAAGCACAGAACACAACTTCGATTACCGAAGGTAAAATAAAGTTGTGTGCTGTGCGACCAGTCACACCAGATTTTACTTTTTTTATTTTCCTTTACTACATTTATTTTATTTTATTTTTTGAAGTAAATGAAAATAACTTTTTTAGTGTTTAGTGTAGGCCTATATGTGAGTGTGAAAAACTTGAAGAGAAAATCTTCATTGTGTTTGATGTAATACGCCATTTTTCTGTTGTGTTAAGTGATGAATAGTGAATAATAAAACAACAGAGTGAAGAAAAAATATCTTTAATTTATTCTTTTGGCGATCGATTTCGTCCAAAGGACATCCCTATTTCAGGCCAGCGTTATTAAAATATAAAATAGTATATAAATGGCTTCTGTGATTTTTAATAGAGTCGAAATAATTCTGTAAAGATATTTTTCTAGAAAATCTTCAATTTTTTGTAAAAAAATAGGTAAATATGATTGTAGCCCTCAAACTTGAAATTCTTTTAAGTCTTAAATGATTACCAAGCCTAATGTAATTTTTTTTTGGATGTGAATCATGCAGGGCTGTATTTCTAATAGGCTGAAAAGGCTGGAGCCTATAGCGGCAACAATTTGAGAAGCGTCGGATAAAAATTTTGCTTTCATAAAAAAAAAAGATAAAATAATTTGCACGGAGGGGAAAAAATTATTTTCCGCAAAGCGGCAAAAATTTTGCTTCCCTAAAAAAAAAAAAAGATAAAATGATTTTCGCGGAAGAAAGAAAAATCTTCCGTAGAGCCGGGCGGAAAAATTGCGTTTTCGTGGACGACAAAAAGGCTTTAGCCTATAGGCGGCATACTATTAAATCCGGCCCTGGAATCGTCCCTATAAGAACCAAGGATCCAGAGAAGTTGTTCGGGGGGGGGGAGATAATCTGGTGTGACTGGTTGCACAGCATACAACTTTCTCTTACTTTCAGTAATTTAAAGTTGCATTTTGTACTTGTTTACCAGATTTTTTTGTGTTGAAATGGATTTGAACAACATGTTGATTTCCATCAACATCCTCGTCATCGAATTTTCGACACGATTGCAATATTACTATATTCAGTATAGGTAAGAGAAAGTACAAATACAAATCAAATTTTTTTTAAGTAAGCTTATTAATTTTTAAAATTTAATAGGCCTATTAAAAATAGAATTTAATTTCCAAGAAAAATATTTTTCTCAAATCCCGAGTGGGGCAATTACCCCCTTTATCCCCCCCCCCTTGTATTCGCCCTTGTTCTTGGGTGATAGCAGAGATGAAATTAATATTGTTTCCGCCTAATTTTATAGCACCTTTTGAAAATGCGCAAGACTTTATGCGTTAAAGAATTTATTTCAATAAAAATAAATCCATTTTCTATTTGAACATTTGGTTAGAAATTAATATGATTAAAAAATAAATAGAAGAAAGAAGCCTTAGGGGAAGTTTTTTTACTTTTAATTTACGGTGCTTGTTTATATAATAGTATTTTTATATATATATAGCTCCAACAACAATATTGGAATATAATAATACTTTCCATGAAATCAATGGCCTTTATTCTTCTAATGTCTGATCTACAACTATAATGACTTTTTGATGTTCTCTCAAAAAGGGAATAATGCAGCAGGGAGGGCAATTTGGTTGAGAAGGCGGAGTGGGTAACCGCCCCCCCCCTCCCCCCTTCCACTAGAAATCAACGAGTGTAAAATGGCTTAATCATCGGGCATTAGAGACAATGCCTCGAGACCAAGGGCTTAGACAAAAGGGTATTAACTTCTTTCAATCTTTTTATTATCTATGAAAGAGAAAAAAACAACTGTGTTCCCTTTTTATTTCCTATTTCTCCACTCTCTTTTGATATGCTTCAAACAATAAATTTTCATAATAATTACGTTGATCTCTAATTATTTGGGGTCAGACCGATTGCGAGTAGACCTCTGGTATAATTGAACGAGAGGGAGTAACACATATTTACCAAAAAAAAAGTCAATTTTAGCCGGGTTAGTTTTGAAATCCTAAACATGCTAAGCATTTTAAAGGAATTAAATACAAGCACAGTATATAGAGAGGAAATATTGGACGCAACTATAAAATTTTATTTCGAAATTTTGATGAAAACTTTTGAGATCTCCCGAATCCAAAAAAGTGGAAGTTTCTATACACATTTTGCCCCAAAATTGTTTGAAGCACAATTTACTCTTGTACACCATATTTTTTGTGTCGTCATATATTTAGTTCCCGGCAGTACGGAACATTTGAATTCAGGTGTAAAATTTATAAATATGGCAAAATATTTATATTTTGTTACCATGGCAACCATTTCTCTTATCTTTTCTATGGAGTACAAGAGTAAAGTGGTCTTCAGAAGATTTCAATCACAAAATGAGAATATACATTTTAAAGAGCATCTAAAAAATAATTGATTTATGAATTAAAAAAAAAAAAAAATCGTTGGAGCGAATTTTGAGAAAATCGAAAAAAAAACAGAAAAAGTACATCGGTATAAAGTACTAGTACTCTTTGGCCGATTTTGATTAAAAGCTTATTTTCACGCTCCCGGGGGTGTTCAACTTAATATAAAATTTCAACCTCCTAGCTCAATTCCTTCATGCTTAAAATTGAACACACACAGACAGACAGACACACACACCACAAACAGAAATACAGAGCATGTCGCGAAAACCACTTTTTTGGATTCAGAGAACCTCAAAACGTATATATCCATCAAAATCTCGACATCGAAATTTTGACATGAATCCAATACTTTATACATATATGTATATTAACATATACATATACATATAGGTAAGAGAAAGTAATATTTTCCCATACTTATAAATTTTACATCTTGAAATCAAATGTTCCGTACTGTCGGGAACTAAATATATCAAAAAAATCTGGTGTAACAAGCACAGAACAACTTTCGATTATCGAAGGTAAGAGAAAGTTGTGTGCTGTGCGCCAGTCACACCAAATTTTTCTATTTTATTTGTATAAGAATTTATTCATTCAAGAGGATTCGCTTAATTTGTGAAATTAAAAGAAACGGAATGTTAACAGTTAACAAAAAAAAAAAAAAAGAAACTCTAATTAATAGCATTTTCTGTCTTTTCGTTTGATCCTCACTCAAAAAAAAATAAGTTTCTTTTAAATTCAGCAATTAGAAAGAACGTATAACGTCAAAAGAGAAAAAAATATTTAATTTAATCTACCGAACCAAGATTAAATAATTTATAGCTACACAATAACATCAAACAAAAATACAAAAATAAAACAATTTCGTTTAGGTACATTCAAATACCAACTTTTTTTCTCTCTCTCTTTGGGTTTTTTAAACTTTAAGCGTCATTTTTTTCCTCCCTTTTAAGGGGAATTTATGTGTGAAATTGAAAGAGAAAGAGCATCTCGCATTTCTTTAATGAGATGTTGCCGATCTGTACCTCACTGTACGTGGAACAAAGAACGAACGAGAGAGAAGAAAGGAAGGGAGGGGAGACTTTGTGATTCCGCTTGAGCAACGTTATACGTATTGAGCCCTTAGGGCAAGCAAGTCTTATCAAGACCTTTGCATGCTTGCTTACGTACTTCTTCTCTTCTCTTCTCTCTCTCTTAGCAAAGAAACAATCGACACAAACCCCCATCGTCTCTGTTCTCGTTACATATTGTTGGTTGATCTTTTAACAGTGAGATAAACTCAATGCAAATTAATTTTCTTCCCTTTGTTAAGTTTTACAAACATATCTGTTACCAACTTAACCTAATTATTCTTTTGAATTAAAACTTTTAATATCTCTGAGTACTGTATCTTAAACTTTATGAATGAAAGATTTTATCTTTTTAGCGGTTCAAAGAAAATTAAATTTGGTAAAAATGTTCAAAAACTCATTTTCCCTGAGTAAAAATTTCTTACGAAAATCATAAGGATCCACACGCCCGCAGAAAATCTGCATAGTGAACTTTTTGTGACACCTAGTACACGCCCGCTCCAGGAATACATTTTTTTTCTGGTCACTTATTTCGATCTACTGTGTGCATCCCTGGCGGGATCTCTGTGGGTCCCTAAAGATTCACTATACAGACTAGCTGCGGGCGTGTGGATCCCAGAAGAGTTCATGAGAAATTTAACCTGGTAATTCTTTGATTGATGAAAAACTGTTGCTGCAGGCTTAATGGTAATGGAGTCAGAAAAATAACAAGACGTTTGCAGCCAAATTTTCTTTTCTTTTTGATTTCTTTACGTTTTGCTGCGATCGGACTACATCTTGAAAGTTGTCGCTGTTTTTACAAATAATCCACACATTTTGATTATTGCCAGCCGGTTCTGAAAATGGCCTAGAACTCGGGCCGAAACATCAGCCGTGAAGGCGAGAATTTAAATAAAAGAAAATTTAGCTGCAATCGTCTTGTTATTTTTCTGACACATCACCAATAAACCTATAGTCAAAGTTCTTCATCAATTGAATAAGATTTTGTGTATATTTTGTATTTTTGAGGTCTTTATGACCTTATGAAGAAATAATTGAGTAGCTATGGAAAGGACTTTAGTGATCATTTTAATTGCACTTTTTGTCAATTAGAAGTGCCAAAATAGTCCAAGAGCCGTATTGAATAAATTCCATAAAATCTTTTCCCTAGTACCCTGTATTGTTTGTATCCTATCACGTGATTTACTCTCTCTCTCTCTCTCGCTGGTTTTAATTAAAATCTTTGGCGACTAAATTCACTTTGTGCCATTGTTTTCTTATTTATTTTTGTTATAAACTTTTCCATTTCTTCTTTTCACTATGCATGACAATCTTCAAATCCATTATCATTGTAAATTAATTTATTTTCAAACAGTACCTTCCCATCATAAAGAAGGAGAAATGTCTCTCTCTCTCTCTCTCTCCACCTCTTTTTTTCTGTTGAGAGAATTTTCTTCTTTTTTTTTCTCTCTTCTTCAATTCAAAAGCTTCAAGACAAGACAACGTAGCGTAGAAAACTTAAAACGTTAGAAGAAGAAGAAGAGAAGCCCCAACCATCTGCGGCCGACATTTAAAAAGATTCAAGCGGTTTTTCAAGTTTTTCAAAAGTTATTACTGTGAGTTCAGCAAATTATTCCAGGCATCTAAAAGAATGATTAGAATCAAATATATATTTTAAATAATTGATTTAGTATTTCATTAATTACCTTGAATCCATGTAAAGAAAGCGCCACAAACACACAAATGAAAAGTTGATTGAAAAAGATGAAAAAACAGCCTAAATCGAATATTTTGAAAAAGGTTATGATTAGAATAATATATATATTTTTTAACTATTTGATTTAACATTCAATTAATTACCTCCAATATAAGCAAATTTGATAAAACAATGTCCAAATCGATTTAATAAAGCATGTGTAATGTGAAGCACAAATTATCAAATAGCTATGGGCGCTCAGAGCGTTTGTCACTAGGGAATCTTGGACTCGAGTGACGTCATCTGCCAAAACCCCCCACCATTTTCCACTCCGTATGAGACAACCTTGTCTTTCTACTAACCTTGATCTTTTCACTAGTACCCTGTATTGTTTGTATCCTATCACGTGATTTACTCTCTCTCTCTCTCTCTCTCTCTCTCCTCGCTGGTTTTAATTAAAATCTTTGGCGACTAAATTCACTTTGTGCCATTGTTTTCTTATTTATTTTTGTTATAAACTTTTCCATTTCTTCTTTTCACTATGCATGACAATCTTCAAATCCATTATCATTGTAAATTAATTTATTTTCAAACAGTACCTTCCCATCATAAAGAAGGAGAAATGTCTCTCTCTCTCTCTCTCTTTCTCCACCTCTTTTTTTCTGTTGAGAGAATTTTCTTCTTTTTTTTTCTCTCTTCTTCAATTCAAAAGCCAAGACAAGACAACGTAGCGTAGAAAACTTAAAACGTTAGAAGAAGAAGAAGAGAAGCCCCAACCATCTGCGGCCGACATTTAAAAAGATTCAAGCGGTTTTTCAAGTTTTTCAAAAGTTATTACTGTGAGTTCAGCAATTATTAAGAACTTTTTATTATAATATATATATATTTTCCATCTCTTTTTTTTTGCTTTATTTTTTTTCTCCCTTTCTCGGACGCGGCGGCGCACGCGAAGGAGCAGTTAAACTTACTTAGGGCAAAAATTTGTTGATGAGAGTGATGAATAATACAACTAACAAAATGCCCCCGGGTGTGGCGTAGTAGGTAGCGTGCCTACCTCCTATACCAAACGTCGCGGGTTCGGACCCAGGCAGTCCGATGATTTTATTTAAGCCATCTGGATACCAGATGGCTTAAATAGAAATGCCTGAACCCATAATAGATAATATTATATTACAACGGTTATCGTCAAAGTCTTAAATGGCCTAAGTTGCCGAAAAGACTGTGTGAATGTGTGTGTGAGTGTGAGTGTGAATGAGAAAAAGTGTGAATGTTTTAAAAAAAAAAAAAAAAAAAAAAAAAAAAACTAACAAAATGAAAGTTTTCCAGAAAAATAGAGATCATTTTTTTAAATCTTGACGTCATCCAGCAAAAAAATATTTTCGTTTGGTTTAAAAGAAAATTAAAATCCACAGGAAACAATTTTAAACAAAAATATGAACATATTTTTAACAATTGGAAGAATATAAAATGAGTTTTTAAATCAGCCTACCCTAAACGGACGGATCCTTAAAGCTTTGCCTAATGGAAGTGATCATTTTTTATGACAATTAATGTATTAAAATTGTACCAAAATACATTAAAATAATATGATACAGCAGGCGCCACAAGTGCTCGTGAATGGAGTCTTGAGCAAACAAACCATTATTTTTAAAATAAATAAATCATCTATTTTTAATGCAACTGAATGAGACAATAGCGAATCTAGAGGAATTTTTCAAGGTGGGGAGGTAATTTTTTTTTTGCTTGGTGTGACTGGTCACACATTACACATTTCTCTTACTTTCGGTAATTTAAAGTTGCATTTTCTAGCTGTCTACCACATTAGTTGTGTTAAAATAGATCACACATCCCGACAGGGTATCCACTTTTTTTGGGATCAAGGATCCTCAAAACGAGGAATATCCTCGTTTAAAAAAAATTTAAAAAATATTTTTTTATAAAAATGTATTGAGAAAAAAACAAAAAATACAAGAAATCTGCGAAAATAAAGCGTTTGTTAACATAATTATTAAAGCAACTGTAATTTCTAGGTCTATTTGCTGGCTTCTTTGATGCTGTTACTGTTGTCGATGATTTTCGTTGCTTGTTGCATGCGTCGACGTGTTGCCCTTCCAGATCACCTGGCCTTTGTTTGCTGCAGATTCCGTCATTTTGGTTGACTACCCTTTAAGCAATTCCAACATTGACTCAACTGTTGTGGCTGGCCGATGATGACTGTAAGCTACTTGCCGCTGTTTCGCTACCGCCAACTGGTTTATCTCTAGCAACGAATGGAATGGATGATTTAGGGTAGATATAATTTACAAATGGTTTAGAACTTTTTATAAATTTTAATTGAAGAAAATATGTTAACATACCATTTATAAAAAAAAAAATACTGATGTAAATGGACAAGCAAATACAGACGGAATGAGTCAGGACCAATTCTCCACTGACATGGTAACTAAACAAATGCTGAGGATATCCTCTTCTGTGGATCTTATATGGTCTTAAAAGTTCAATATAACGGATGAAGGAGCAAGCAGTCAGGTAGCTAATTAGTCCCCCGAATTTCCTGACTGCCTGCTGCTTCATCGAAGAGACTTTGCTTCGGTAAGCTCAAAGATAGGCCTATCACCTGCTCAGAATCATAGTGGCGAAAGTCCGAAAATTCAATTTTTGAGTCTAGCAAACGTCTTCTCTTTTGAGTGGCAAAGTGGCGAAAATTTCTTTGCTATTGATTCTGGCCTATTCATTTGTTGCCCGGATATTTATGTATATGTATACAAAACTTTCAAACTCCTTTTCTCGAATTATTGAATTTCGGACTTTCGCCATAGGCGATATGATCAATTGGTAGAGAGCATACTACTTCTGCACCGGTGCTTATGATTCATCCGTCTTTGAATTAAATAGGGCTATTATTATACAAAATCTTATAGAATAAAAATTAACAATTTTTCGGGGCATAACACATATAATAGGACTTCTTTTATATATATATCCTATAGATGATTTTAGCATATGAATGTAAAAACTTAAGTGAATAACTCCAAAAGTAGTTGTTTTTTTTCAGCTAGTTTATTATAAAGAAGAAGATATCTTCTCAGAACTTGATGTTATAATTATTTGAATCGAACGCTGTTTTTTGTGCACCTGCTAGATAAAAAATAAATGTCCTTTGAATTAATTTCTCACGTAAAGGAATCCATTGATGAGAAGGGGCTGATGGTCCGTTACTATTCTACATCTTCAAGAGACGTAGTTGGGGTACTCTTGAATTATTTTTTGTGCATCCATCCATCCTTTATTCTAAGGGATATCCATTTCGATTGTTTATTTGTCCTTTATTTCTTTTCATTCTCTAACATTTGATATTTTTTTTTTCAATTAAATATAATTTCCGGTTACATTCTGTCAGGCAATTGATTAGATATAAATTTTGGTAATGTAATGTAATCGGATAGTTTGCAAAGAGGTTCATTCTTTCTTTTCATTATTATTATTTGTGGTTTGGATTACATTTCAACTACAAATCAAACCACAATGGTAATTGTTTGGAAGAATACAACTCACCTTTAAATATTAGGTTAGCCGAAAAAACTCTCCTCAAATTACATACAAGAATGAAAGAAAGAAAGAAAAAGAGTTTGTGGTGGGGAGTTGAAGTAAATTTTTACCCTCCACTCCCAGAGAGAGAGAGAGAGGGAAATAGCATCCTCCCTAACTTTATTTAATTGGTTGAATGGACCGGAAAATAGGAAGAAGAGACAGACACACAAGTAAATTGGAATGAATGGCAAATCTCATTATATCGTTAAAATGTCCTCTCTGACTTCTTTCCTTTTCAAAATGTTAATACCGGTAAGTCAAAAAAAAATCCGCTCGGGTTTTAACTGGATTGATGGGGATATTTTTTTCAAAATCTTCTAAGGAACCCTAGGGTTCAGTGAAACTTTACTAAGGATCCCGCAAGAAGTGTTAATAAACAAATACATAAAAAAATTTTCTAAAACAGATTCTATTCTGCTGTTTCATCTTTTCGAGTATGCAAATCAACCTCTGTCTAACTATATGTGATCGAATGTCCATCTACACCAGTGGTTTCCAAACTTTATATTACAACGCCTCCCTTAAAAAAAAAAAAAAAATGTAATCATATGACGCCTCCCCCTCCCCCATTTTGTAAAATAATACAAAAACAAAAATTTTTAATGCTAAAAAATAATAAATAAATTTACATTAAAGCGAAGTCAAAAAAAAATTCCTAGTCATATGCGGCCAAAATTATTGTGACGTTTCGGCCTTCTTAAGAGCCGGAGGCTAAATGAAATTTTAATTTCAAAATTAAAATTTCATTTATTCTCACCTCCGGCCTAGATTAGTGGCCTAAACGTCACAATAAAAGAAATAATTTTGGCTGAGTTTGAAAAATTGCTCGCTGTGGCTAATATTCGTGCGCGCCTCACAGTTTGAAAACTCTGATCTACACTAATGTTTATTTAAAAAAAAAAAAACACGATTTTCTCAGCATTTTGAAACTAACAAAATTTTCGAATTGTGCTAGTTTATTTCTCTCTCTTTTTTTCACTGGCGCAATTAAAAGAATAACAAAATAAGATGTAGAGAACATAAAAGCGAGTGGTTATTTGCCCCACCCCCCTGTTTTAATTTATTCCATTTAATACAAATCCGTGAATTCCTTCTCAATTTAATATATCATAATAATAATAATAACATCTCCCCTCAAAAAGAGGAGGAAGCAATTTTTTGGAAACAGAATTTCATTAAGTGAGATTCTAAGAACAAACGGGAAATTAATTGCAAACAAAATATGTATATGCATGAATTCATGTTATATAGGTTGTAGTTAGTTAGCTAGGCAAGCAAGCCCCTATTCTTCTTCCTACCGCTCCAACTTTCTTCTTCTCTCGTTACATCTCACATACACACGTTCTATTTAATTAAACTTGTCCTTGTCTCTTTCGGGAAATTAAAGACAGAATTTATTATACTATAGAAATATCAGTATGTAGGTAAGTTTATATTCCGTGTACATTTAATTAAAATTTATCTTTTAATTAAACTTTTTATTGTATCAATGGAAGTATTGTATTTTTTATTACAGGCCTACCCCCAGTATCATACTAATAATGGAATGAAATTATTAGAAATTTCATCTCCCTATATCAAATATTTAAAGTTATAGGTCAAAATGATCCCAAAAATCCAAAAAACTTTAGTTTTTTTATTTTGCTTATATCTCTGGAACTACTTATCGAATATGGATGAAAACTGTTATAGTCTATTAGGAGCCTAACAAGCTGCAGTTGCGATAAGTGGTTCAATCAAAATAAAAAATTAGGAATTTTTTTGAATTTTTAAGAACATCTTGGCCTGAAATTTAATATTTTAATATTAATGAAATGAAATTTTTCATGATTGTAATAATTTCATTCTACTATTGCAGCGGTTCCCAACCTTTTACTTTCTCTTACCTCTATATATATGTTAATATATATAGAGAGAAAGTAATGGATTCATGTCAAAAATTCGATGTCGAGGTTTTGATGGATATACACGTTTTGAGGTTCCCTGAATCCAAAAAAGTGGTTTTCGCGACATGGTCTGTCTGTGTGCCTGTGAACAAAATATCTCAAGAACGGAAAGAGCTAAGAGGTTGAAATTTTATATTTAAGTTAGGCACCCCACTGGGACGTTACACGGAGCTTTTGAACAAAATCGGCCAAAGAGTACTAATACTTTACTGATGCACTTCTGAAGACCACTTTATTCTTGTACTCCATAGAAAAGATAGGAGAAATAGTTGCTATGGTATCGAAATATAAATATTTTCCCATACTTATAAACTTTATATCTGAATTCAAATGTTCCGTACTGTCGGGAACTAAATATATGTGGACACAGAAAATCTGGTGTGACAAGCACAGAACACAACTTTCGAATACTGAAGGTAAGAGAAAGTTGTGTGCTGTGCGCCAGTCACACCAGATTTTTTTGAAAAAGTTATAAAAATTAAAACATTTATTAAACAATTAAACAATCAAAATATTAATTCGATACAACACCGTCATGCTGGTTTTTCGACAAGGATTAAGACAAAAAAACAAGAATTTTTTATTTTTCACAAATGAGTTTTATTCCTAATTTTAATTTCAATCAAAATATTAATTATTGATAAAATAAACTAGCCACTCGCTCCAACTCCGGTTATCACCTCTTTAGTATTTGGTTTTCTCAAATAATAATGTGCTACTGTCCCCTCCTCTAAATGTTTTCAACTTCGTTTCAAAGTTTTTACAAAAAAATTTTCTTTCTTATAGCGTTATTTTTTATAGGTTCATAATAAGTACATATATCTCCCCCCGATCATATTGTATTTTATGAATCCAGAGCCTATAAATTACAAATTAGCGCGGACACAATCCCGCTGGTGGGAATGTTGAAAGGTTAGTTGGGGTTGTGGTAACTGAATTTGTGGGAGGGGATCAAGACAAAAGCTTCCACCCTCCCTTTATGGCGTTGTGACGAATGTACGAACGACGAATGGCATCGAACCCGCAGAGAGCTCTAATTTAATATACAATAAAGAAAGAAATTTGAGATTATATTGAATACTTGAATAATGAAGAAAAAAATGTAAATGTTAATTGATTACCGTTAACATAAGGAATTAAAAATTTAATTAAAACATGAATCAAATTTAATTTCAGCAAATCTTCTATTTCTAAATCGATCTCCCCTCCCACTAAGATTTGGTCCAGATATTAATGCTTAGAAATTTTATTCTAATAATTTTTATAATTTTTTAATTAAAATAATCATTTAAGAAAATTTGTTAATTCATTCATTAAAAAAACGCATCAAGGCCCCCATACACCATCGGATTTTCCTGAAGGCCCGGCCTGAATAGTACACGCCTCAAGGAAATCCTCATCGTGTGTGGCAGAGGCCTCTAATATTTTCCTCAAGGCCGGAATTCAGATTTAAACGTAACGTCGCGACGTCAGAATTTATTAATAAAGATTTATAATTTTTAATTTGGGTACCTCCTCTCCTCAACATTAATCATACCTTAAGTTAACTGATTATATTATCTTCTTTTTAAATTATAAATTTATTTTAAAAATGCCAACACTTAAAATGTCGAGATCACTCCTACTTTCTCTCAACGCCTTCTTCTTCCCTTGCCATTAATATCGAATCAAAAAGTTGAGGCAATCTTGACCTGAGGCTTGATTGAGTGGGAGGACATAAATAATTGGTATTTACGTATTAATACGGACGAGCGCTACGACCAAGTGATATTGTCATTCAAAGAATTTGAATAACAATTATTATTGTTTCCCACTGTTGTATCGAACAACACAAACACAATTGGTGCTTTCAGCATCAAGTGAACTGATAACTAACTGATAAACAGCCCAAGTCTATCAGTATCACTCCCTCAGGCTCTTGAAGCCAGCATTCCAATTAGTAGAGCGGCACTTGAGCCGACACCCAGGGGATGGGAGCCCCCCCCCCCCTTCGCAGTTCCGCTCTTTTTGGCCATGTGTAACTGGCACACACACATACACACCAACACACCCTTTCTTTCGCTCTCTCTGACTATAAAGTCTGTCCGTTTTTCTTGTGAATTCGGTTTCTCTTCTCAATAACCATTTTCTTATTTCCAAACGCCTTTCTTTTCATCAATTGACTTTTTTCTTTCTCCCCCCCCCCCCTCCTCTTCCTCCTCAAGCTTTTATTAGTATTTTTTCTCTCTCTCTTTTCTTTTCTTTTCCTTTTATTCATCATCGACTTTGCAGTCATTTTCAGAAATTCGATTCTAAATTGAAAATAAATAAATATAAATGTAATATCACTCGAGAGCTATTCAATTGTACTCCAATGGAAAAAAATAGAAAAGAAAAAAATAAGGTAACCAAAAAAATACACGTCTCTTCTGATGATTTCGACTTGTTTTTCGTCATATCTTATCATGAAATTCATAACCGGGAAACAATGGAGCGACATTTGGTAAAATTAAAAAACAAGGGCCTATTTATACCAACTAACCAAGAGCGGGGGGGGAGGGGGTAATTTGATGTGAATGGTCGACAGCACACAATTTTTTTTTTTACTTTCGGTAATTTAAAGGTGCATTCTGTACTTGTTTATCAGAATATATATAGGCCTACAAATCAAATTCTTTGTATAGCCTATTAATTTTTAAAATTTTATTCTAAAAAAAAAAAAAATTTCTCAAAGCCCCCCCCATTTCGGGGAGGGGATAATTGACCCCCTTACAGGCACTCCGCCCTTGTAGCTAGCTAACTAACTACAATTTTGGCTGCCTCTTACTTGTTAATGACATTAGATATCATAGCGTAACTACAGTAGAAGCTTAAGTATCGAGAGTCATAATCAAGAAGCTTATCCGAGGGAGGGATAGTTAGTTAATTTATAACTGAAAACAATCTGATGTGACTGGCGCACAGCACACAAATTTCTCTTACCTTCGGTAATCGAAAGTTGTGTTCTGTGCTTGTCACACCAGATTTTCAGAGTCGACATATATTTAGTTTCCGCCGATATATTGATATTAGAGATTCAAGATGTAAACAGTATGAATATAAATATTTATATTTTGTTAGCAGTAGCAATCATTTCTCCTATCCTTTCTATGAAGTACAACCATCAACAGTCGGTCTATCGAGAGTATGGTTCAATGGCAAAGCATTGAGAATCATACTTTTAAAGATGCATCTAAAAAATTCCAATTGACTCTATGAATTTAAGAAAAAATCGTTGGACTGCGAATTTTGAGAAAACCGAAAAAAAACTGAAAAAGTACAACAGTGAACAGTCCTAGTATTCTCTTGGTCCGAATTTGATTAAAAGCTTATTTCTCACGCTCCGCAGGGGGGGGTTAATTGCACCATATACACCATTTGTAACCTCCCTTTAGCTCAATCTACCTTTTGCTCTTAAATTTGAACCTATGATATCATATACAGACCATGACGTCTAAAACAACTACTTATCTGGATGTTAGTTAACTTACTGAAAAACGGCCTTAAGAATATCCATCAAAATCGTCGAGATCTGAGATCTGGAGTTTGACATGAAATCAATAAAATATATCTAAATATATATTACTTTATATACATAGGTTAGAGACGTAAATAAACCTATGCCTTTCACTAATAATTAATTACGATTTCAATAACTCTGTCAGAGCTTAAACTAACACTATGCAAATATAAATATTTAAACGCTTAACTTTTCTGGATTAGGTGAAATTTAACAAGTAGCTAATTAAAAACATTTACCCTAATTACTTTTAAAAAATATTTTGTTTGTTGTGTTGTCATTTTTAAATTTCTTCAAATCGACTTTGTTATCATAGCTGTTATAAGAAAGTAGGTTATTCATATGGGAAAAAATGAGATTTAATTAAGGACTTAACGTGGTGTATAAATTAAAGCTTTTTACGAAGTTGTTTGGTGTCTCCTCGATTAATCTTGAATAAACGAAAGTGTTGAAGGACTCACCCCCACCCCTTGTCGGCTGAATGCCTTTTAATTATCCGCAGAATAGGCCCTTGAGGGCAGAATTGTAGCCTCAGGGTCGTAAGGTGCCCCCGACAGGTCATTCGAACCCTTGATATGAATATTCAAGGGGGCCGTGTGTGCAAAATCAGTGCTAATCAAGGGCCCAGCACTTGGCCAACTGTCTGAAGACAATATGGAAACTTAATTCTGATGGTACGTAGTACTTGATTGCAGATGGAAATCCTCTCTTCTCTTCTATTGCTTTTGTCCATTAGAAGTTTAAATGGAATTCAATATCTATTCCAGGCGGTATTTCTTAAATAAGAGCGAGAGAAAAAATAATTTCCAATTTGGCTTTACTCATTTAATTAACAACTAATCAATTTTAGAAATTAGATGATAAATAAATAGAGAGTAACCTATGACGTCATTGTTTCTACTAGTTTAAAAAGGTTTTTAACTCAGGAGCTATTAAATTATTATGTAAGTGATCTAGGTGAGAGCAGTATCACATTTGCTGGCAAGATGGGCTAATCAGTTACTTAAGTAACATTTTTAAAAGAAAAAAAATTGAACAAAAAAAATGATGGAACCAAAACTCCTCAACCACCCTGATTTTTTGGCAAGGATTAGGAAGGGAAAAATAAAAACACAAGTTTTATATTTTTCCGAATGAATTTAATTCCTAATATTTCGAAGCCACAAAGGCTCTTCTTCTTCACAGGAAGCTGAAACAATCATAATGTTAACAAAAGTATTTTTTTTTACAATAGTTTAACATAAAGGCCATTGTTGTACTTCATTTTACACTCTGCTAGCATTACAATAACAGCCAAGATTTTTCGCATAAACAAAGACATTTGACCTCGGTAACTCCTTCTTTGTTTATCCAGCTCCGTTATGCAAAATCTTGGCTGTTATTGTAATGTTAGCAGAGTGTAAAATGAGGTACAACAATGCCCTTTATGTTAAACTATTGTAAAAAAAATGCTTTTTTTAACATTATGATTGTTTCAGCTTCCTCTGAAGAAGAGCCTTTATGCCTTTGAAATATTAGAAATTAAACTCATTTGGAAAAGTATAAAACTTTGTGTTTTTATTTTTCCCTTCCTACATCCTTGTCGAAAAATCAACCTATAATTATCTCGGCATCACTCATTAAGCTTTAAAAAATGATGTATCATAACAGGAGAAATATTATTTTGTGGACTAAATTTAGGGTTCTGAATGACAAGGTGGAACAACTTTCTCTTGTTTCTGAATTCCACCTCTTCGAACTAAATTAAAGGGAAAGTTAATATTGTCATCCAAATTTTGTAATTAAATACTATATATTCAAAATATTTTAAAGTGAAACGCTTTTCCATTGCCTCAAATTTTTTCGTGCATCTATCGCATGTCGCATTACACGACGTCAATGACGACTCACACCAGGTTTCTTTACTAAGCTACGATAATGCGCTACTGTCGCTTTTTTTATATATTTATAATAGGTTAAGATTAAAAACGCGATTTTAATAGCCTAAATCAGTGGTTTCCAAACTTTAAGTTGTCACGCCTCCCTAAAAAATATTTAATCGTATGACGCCCCCACCATTTTATAAAAAATACAAACAAAAATTTTTATTGCTACAAAATTTATTAATACAAACAAACTATTTAATATTATTTATTATTTTATTTATTAAACTTTAGGAATAATTTAGAAAATTGTTCGCTGTGGCTAATATTCGCGCCTCCCCTTAAACTAGTCCGCGCCTCCCTAGAGGCGCGCCTCACAGTTTGGAAAACGCTGGCCTAAATCGAATAATTTTCCGAAAATTTTCATTTAAATGCCTATGATCCGAAAAAAAGTTTCACTTGTATCGTAGTTTCATAAAACCACACAATGATTTTTTTTATATAATCCTTTCTCTAAAGAAAGTATTGTATTCACCTCAAAAACTCGATGACGAGACTTTAGAGCCGGTAAGAGAAAGTTATGTGCTCTGGGATTATCACTCCGAATTTTTTAGATAAAAATCTTTTGGTCTTGATATATTTATGAAGGAGATTTCCGAAGAGTAGATTATTAATATTTATTTCAATTATTAAACTCTGACGAAGGTATATATACAATTTTATTTTTCATTTAAGAATATCAACGCATACGGGCCGATAAAAGAAGAAACAATTTATTTTTTTTTAATTTTTGTTATTACAACAAATGGTTTGATAAGGTCCAGAGCTGGAGTAAAACGTTCATAACATACTAAGTTTCAAAAAAATTGAATCCAAGGGATCCAAGTTAAGAAAATAGTAGATACTAAATTATCAAGAAATTTTGAGACGTAAATAAATCCATTAGTGTTGTTATAAAACAACTCAAGTGTCTTTAATTCGGCCATTTGACAAGTAATCAGCATTCACAAACAATGATTTTGAAAAAAAAACCTGCCCTTTGCTACTAAGTCTTCTCTATCCTATTTCATTTCTTTTTGAAAACTAATAAAGCTGAGGAAACATGTTTTAATATTTGATTTTTTTTTTCAACCTGCTCTCCAACTTAAAGGTATGGGAAAGCAAACAAACTAAGGGATTTAGATTAAAACATATATAAAATGTATATAACGGGTCTTTTCTTTTATACTTGTTATTTTCTTTGATAATACAGTACTTCAAGCATAATGGGAATACTCGCATCTTGCTACATAATCTAAGGGTTATTGGTTCAGATCTCATCTCAAACAATCCTCGAAAACAGGATTTATCTCTTTCTTCTTTAAGAAATTTAATAGAAATTACTCATTTAAATAAAATTGGAGGATCAATTTAATTCTAAGGATCGTCGGCCAAAAATAAATTCTTTTGAGTATTATCCGTTTATTTGTAGATACTGTATTTCGATCCCAGTGACATGGAATCATTCTCAGTACAATCAACAGATGTTTTGCAAATCGTTAATTTCTCTTATTCATTATGACAAAATAACTAAGCATTCCATTTCCATGAATGCAATTTTTATAATAATCACGCAAAAGTATTTATTTTTGGCCTTAAAATTAAATTGATTTTCCTTTTACAAACATTAAAATTGAAGGATTTGATTATCTGATTGAATTAAGCTTGGTTTTAAACAGTGGCGTCATTTCACATTTTTCTTGGGGGGGGGGGCAAACATTTTTTTGTTTAGGATTCGCAGGGACTTTGCAGCCAGGAGATAAAATAAAAAAATCTTTTATTTAATTTTTATTTGCCGACGTTTCATTCGCCAATCGCGACCTTCATCAGGGCAAATATTGTCAATTATACACGATCTTAAATATTTTAATATTCATTGCAATTAAATACAATTTCTTTTTACTTTTATATGTACAAAAATATTATCTTCCGCGCCTCCTGAGTTCCCATTACAATATTTGCCCTGATGAAGGTCTTGATTGGCGACCGAAACGTCGGCAAATAAAAGATTTTTTTATTTAATCTCCTGGCTGCAAAGTCCCTGCGAATTCTGACTAAATCTCCACAGCCATAAAACATCAATTTTTTGTTCTTAAAATTTAGACCTACTTACAAATAAGTACTCAAATTTAGCCAAAAGATATTCAATTTAATTAATTGTTTAATTTTGTACAGTTTCTATACTCGTAGATGTATTTTGAAGTATTTTATTTAGAATAAAATAAAATTTTATAAAAATCTGAGCCCTTGGGGGGGGGGGGGGCAAATGCCCCCTGCCCCTCCCCCCTCCAAATGACGCCACTGGTTTTCAATGAGGTATTTCGAATTTTCAAAAATTAATACCTTCCTCATCGAAATAATTTTTAACATAGAAAATATATTTTCTATTTACTGTACATCAGATTTGATACTTTCTAAAACATAAGACCTCGATCATAGATATATAAGGAACATATATTTTTATATTGTAAGATGAAAAAAAAGTTAGGCAGCCATTAGAAAATGAATTATGAATTTTTTTTTTAAATATGTCGTCGCAAGTTTCTTCAAAATTTTTGGTAATTGGTATTCGAGTGTACAGTTTTGCACTCTTGAGTTGACAAGTGAGACAATATTTCCGTGTGTATTCAAATGTCACTAAGATTCCTTATAAAAATCGAGAACTCAGATAATCGATTTTCTATTGTAATTAAAAAAAAAAAATTCAACTTTTATTCTGTATTTTAATTTTAATACTCTGTGGTGATAAATTCTTTTTTAAGAGGAGGAAGAGGGCAAAGAAATAAAGGTGGGGGAAGAAAGAAAGATACTCGGAGGGGATGTCTCTCTGTCTGTCTGTGACAAGCAAGGGTCAGAGAGAGAGAGCTTACTTTTTGCCTTTTGATAAGGGGAAAGGGAGGGGATTATCATCAACTAATTTCCAAACAGATAGAGAGAGAGACACTATATTCATCTTTGGGAAACAAATTTTAAAAACCACCCTCTCTCCCCCTTTACATTGAATTAAACACTATTTTAAGCTTATTAAGAAGGGGAGATTGGCACCCTCAGTTGAAATGTCATTGCTGGTTCGTCATCATCTACATGGGGGACGAGGGGCGGGTGGGTCGACAATCTCCGGCCAGAAATCTGAATCGAATCATATACCATTAACCGCTCCATAATTTCATTAAATATGATATTCATTAAGAGCGAAAAATATCAAAACATTATCGAGTAGCAAGAAAAATATCGAAAAATAAACGAAGAGAAAGAAAATAATGATATTTGAGTTAAAATATTGTTATTAATTTTAATGATTAACGAACTATACAAAATTACAGGTAGAAAAACAATTTATTAATTGGAGAATGAGGGCGCTTTAACTATTACTATACTAAGGCCATTCGCGCAAAAAAATTTAAAACATTTAAACGTGGTCGAAGAAAGTAGTGAGGACACTTAATAAAGAATACGCCAAGAACAAGAAGTGATAATATTAAACACTGTCTCCGCAAATGCCACAGCGGTTAATAAATTATTTTTCTCTTTGACTGGGGCTCTTGAACTTAGAGCTTTTGGCAGGTAAGGGGTCCCTAGGAATTATAAAAAATTTAGGCACAAAGATAAGCTTACGTATTATTATTCTTCATTATATTGTATCTATTTTATGTCTATTCTCTCACGTTGTTTTAAACTCTCGCCTTTTTAAAAAAAATCTGGTGTGTCTGGCGCACAGCACACAACTTTCTCTTACCTTCGGTAATCGAAAGATGTGTACTGTGCCAGATTTTTTGTGTCGACATGTATTTAGTTTCCTGCAGTACGGTACATTCGATTTTCAAGATGTAAAATTTATATGTGAAAATATTTATATTTTGTTACCATGGCAACCATTTCTCCTATCTTTTCATCTTTTCTATGGAGTACAAGAGGTAAAGTGGTCTTCACAAGATTTCAATGACAAAATGAGAATATACATTTTAAAGAGAATCTAAAAAATAATTGATTTTTGAATTTAAAAAAAATCGTTGGAGCGAATTTTGAGAAAATCAAAAAAACTGAAAAAGTGCATCAGTAGAGTACTAGTACTTTTTGGTCGATTTTGTTCAAAAGCTTCGTGTCACGTCCCATGGGGGTGCCTAACTTAAATATAAAATTTCAACCTCCTAGCTCTTTTCGTTCTTGAGATATTTTGTTCACAGACACACACACAGCCAGACAGACAGACCATGTCGCGAAAACCACTTTTTTGGATTCAGGGGACCTCAAAACGTGAAGATCCATCAAAATCTCGACATCGAATTTTTGACATGAATCCAATACTTTCTCTCTCTATATATATTAACATATATATAGAGGTAAGAGAAAGTAAAAATGTACATGTGCACAGACTTTTGTGCATCAAGAATAATAACAACTTTGATCTAAATTTGATATAAGCCTGAAGATGGACTAATACATTGCTTTCGAAACGTTCTCTTTCGTTATTGGGTGCACTTTCATAATTTATAACATCAACAACCGTTGGAATTTTGAAATGAAATTTTATATGCATAAAGAGGACCTTTTCGGGATTACAGAAAAATTATTTTCATCCCGAAATTCCTATAACTTTTTGAGTTATTAATTCTTAAAGATACGATTTCTCCCATAGGAAATGTATATTTATATATTCTTTGCATTAGTGTATTCTATGAATATAAACAAATCCTCAAGCAGCCACTGGATTGGAATATAGTAATGTTAATTTTCTTTCATAATTAAGAGTGGAGGGGGTCCAGTGGGCGAAGCCCCTCGGCCAGTCGCGAAGCCCGCCGAAGGCGGTTTTGCAAGAAAAAAATATTGCACCCACTCCTTTCGTTCACTCTCCCCCTAATGGCTCAAAGTTTTTGACTTTTAGAATTTATTTAACATGTATGCAAAATTTCAAAATAATTAAATAATATTTTTTTTCGTTTTGAATGAAAGAAATTATCACAGACCCACTCACACACATACATACATCGACATCATTTCAAAAACTATTTAAATACATTCTGTTTTTCGGTAGTATCAGTTAAATTTTGATATTTTTTTTTTGAATTACATTAACTTTACCTGCAAAGTATCATTAAATTAAAAGAAAGTTTTCTTATAACGCCTAACGTTCAAGTTTTGTGAGAAGAAGAAAGGAAGAGAAATTAATTAATAGCGCCCGGGTCGATTGCTCTCTCTATCTCTTTCCCTCTCTCTCTATTCACTTTCAAATGGGTTGCAATGTATTTAGAATTTAGAAGGAAGGAAGGAAGGACCCTTGGGAGGGCTTGATCCCCATTCAGGTTCCCTCTCTCCGATTGCTGGTGGTGACAGCATCCCTTTGGTCCTTGAGTTCTCTCTCTCTCCCTCCCTCTCACCCCATCACAACACTGACCTCCTCTTCGTGGATGGGTGGACCCCGATACATATGTTACAGAGGCCCTTTCATGCTTTTCTACTCTCATCATCTGCCTTATTTGAGCCATTTTTCAAACGGATTTGGGGTCAAATGATCAAAGTTAACCTGTATCTTGTCAATTATTGATTTTTTTTTTCTAATTTATTGATTCTATTCCCCTGGAAATACATAAAATAAAAATTATAAAGAAAGAACTTTGATTTTTTTTTTTAAACATTTTATATTCAGGTGTAGGCTATATAATAAGTTATAACAAATTCCAGAATTATTTTTAATTTTGCCCACCAACTGTAGCTTGGATAGGTAGTTTTTTTTTTTTTTTTTTTAATTTCATTTAAGGTCTTTTTCGGCATCGAATCTGAGTCCCTATTTATTTAAATTGATTTAATTGATAGCCAGGGCCGCAGACACGGGGGGTAGGGGGGGCTATATCCCCGGGGCCCGGGCCCCTCCGAGGGGGCCCGGGCCCATTGCCCTCCCACCTTAACATTTTAATAAAAAATAATTTTCATGGTTAAAATTTCAATTTAAAAAAATCATTTTCTTGAAATTTTTTTCCTCAGGGGGCCTTTTAACCTCAAATCAAGTTTGATATTTTTAACGACTCAGGATTGCTAAAAACGCAGATTTCAGTGCCTAATTTTCAAAAAGTTTTCCATACCCCCAGATTCCCCCTGATATCCTCTGACCAGATCTGGCCTCGATGTAACTCTTTGTTTAGGAATTTATGAAAAATTTTTAATTAACTTTATTTAAATAAATATTGTAAGCTATGTATAACTATTTCAAAAGTTGTGTCAAAAACTGTCTAAAAAATTGTTGGCATGAAGGCAACAATAGCTTTTTATATACTAAAAAAAAACTTTAAGTTTTTTTTTTTGGGGGGGGAGGGTCCGAATTAGTAAGTAGCCCCGGGGCCCGTCAACTCTGCGGCCCTGATGATAGCTAATTCAATTTAAATAAATTTTAGTCCCATGGGCCGGGATGCGAACCCGCGACCCCTGGTACGAATGGTCAGCACCACTACACCAAGTCCCGAGCGGGTAGGTAAAGTTAATGTAATCATGAAAATTGAAATGAAGTTGACAAAATGCGTTTTGAGGTCCTCAGATTCCATTTAATTTAGAATGAGATCTGTGGGAATTTTTTTTACCAAAGAAAACTCAAAAACTATTTATTCAATTGTTTAAAATTTTTTTAATATTCTTTATTAAGCTTAAATTATTTTTTAGTAGGCCTATACTATCCTATAGTGGGCAAGTTGTTCGCACTGTTAGTCCGATCCCACTGGACACATATTTATTGTAACTTTAGTTGTAAACATTAAGAGATATACATGAAGATAGATGAGATGAGCTTCTTTGAGAAAAAGATACATTCACTCCGAGATGGATTCTCTCACGATATTCTATTTGGATAAATAAATGTCTCTCTCAAAAGGCAATTTTCTTCTGCGTTTCTGGTTACAAGAGAGTATTTTTGGGATTGAATGCACCCTCAATATTTTTTTGACATAAACGGTAACAGACTCAAGTGCTATTGATGAAATCAGAGCACTGGGCCATCCTATTCAACGAGAATCAGATAGATAAATTAAACATAGCAAAATAATAATAAAATAAAACCACCTGCTGGTTTTTATTCACAATGAGAAAAAATAAAAATGCTCTTTCAGGTTGTTTATCCCATTTTACTTTCTCTTACCTCATGTCAAAAATTCGATGTCGAGATTTTGATAGATATAGGCCTACACGTTTTGAGCTCCCCTAAATTCAAAAAAGTGGTTTTCGCCACATGGTCTGTCTTTCTGTGTGTTTGTGAACAAAATATCTCAAGAACGAAAAGAGCTAGGAAGTTAACTCCCCTGGCACGGGACACGATCCAGCAGAATATTTTTGACTAGTAATTGTCCTGACATCCGATCAAGGGCGGATCCAGAGGAGTTTCTCGAGGGGGGGGGGGTAATCTGGTGTGACTGGTCGCCAAGGGCGGATACAAGGGGGGGTAAAGGGGTTAATTCCCCCCCCTCCCAAGATTTAAAAAAATACCTTATTTTCGAAAAAAAATTTATTTTTAATGTAAAATTTTAAAAATTAATACTTAAAAATTTGATTTGTATTTATATTCTGGCGAACGAGTGCAGAATGCGCCTTTAAATTACCGAAATTAAGAAAAAATAGTGTGTTGTGCGACGAGTCACACCGGATTACCCCCCCCCCCGATAAACATCTCTGGATCCGCCCTTGCTGGTCGCACAGCACACAATTTTTTCTTATTTTCGGTAATTTAAAGGCGTATTCTGTACTTGTTTGCCAGAATATAAATAAAAATCGAATTTTTAAGTATTCATTTTTAAAATTTTACATTAAAAATACATTTTTTTCGAAAAAAAGTATTTTTTTTTTCAAATCTCGGGGGTGGGGGGTAATTACCCTTGTATCCGCCCTTGCATCCGATCGGCGATAAACTCAAACTGAATTTTTATTTTATTTGTCTGACTGCCATCCTCTTTTATATTATATATTCATACATCTGGTGCAGGGGCGTATATGAAATTTTTTCGGGGGGGGGCCCGAACTGAAAATTTTTCTGCGGAAAATTTTTTTTTAAGAAACTAAATTTTTTTACCCGAAATTTTTTGCAGAACATTTTTTCCTTTGCGGAACCAAAGTTTTCCATCCTGCGGAAAAATTTGTTGCGCTGATGTCTGTATATCCCTATATATGTATATGTGTTTGGGAAATTTCGGGGGGCCCTCGGCCCCCCCCCCCTTATATACGCCCCGATCTGGTGTGACTGGTCCCACAGCACACTTTACCTTCGGTAATCAAAAGTTATGTTCTGTTCTTGTCACACCAGATTTTTTCGGTGTCGAAATATATTTAGTTTCCGACTGTACAGTACATTTGAATTTGAAAAATTTATAAACTATTTGTTTATTTATATTTGATTTTTGAATTTTAATCAAAATCGTTGGAGCGAATTTTGAGAAAATTGGAAAAAACTGAAAAAGTACTTCAGTAAAGTATAAATTGAACCCAGGCACACACACAAAGACACACCCCGACAGACAATGTCGCGAAATCCACTTTTTTGGATTCAGGGGACCTCAAAACGTGTATATCCATTAAAAACTCGATATCAAATTTTCGACATGAATCCAATACTTTCTCACTCTATATATTAACATATATAGGTAAGAGTAAGTAAAAATGACAGCCATCGTTCTCATACTTTCATCTCACTATATGCGTAAGTAATAATGGGGGGGGGGGGAGGGTTTATAGATTTTCAAGCCCCTAAACCAAGACAAATTTCATCGAATAACAAATAAATAAATTCTTTCATCAGTTATTGTAAATAAAATAGTTTATTTTCCTCTCTTCTTTTTTTTTTCCTTTTGTAAAAAAGAAGAGAGATGATGCACCTAAGAATAGCAGCAGTAACAGGGATGTTGTGATGTCGACATGGTGCCCAATTATCCCCATCCAGAGAGGGCGAGGTCAAAGGCCGTTTCGTTTCTCAAGTGGTTTGTGTGGTAACAACTTTTTGGTTGTGTGTAGAACCCCTCTCTCTCTATACACCCCCAACAACACAATTGAAAACAACTCACACCAACAACGAACGTATATCATCCATCCATCGCCTTTTTTTTGAAATGGTCAACAATCTTTAATAATAATAAAAAAAAAATTCTCCCTATCTCTCCTCTCTCTCTCTCCATTCATAATACGTGCTCTTGATCTGACCAAAGAGGGGATCTTGGATTATATTGTAGCAGTGCAATTATTTTCAATTTAAAAATATTCTTTTGTTAGCTCAATTAAATCAAGATTAAAGAAAAAACAGCAGAGATTCTTTTGTTCAAATAGGAGAGGCCTGTAATCTCTAAACTTTTTAACAATCAAACTGGAAAACAGAATTTAGATAGATTTAAAATTTTTATTCTTCTTTATCAATCAAATGCGGTGGTTTCATGTTTCGGAAAATATTTTTTCCATTAGAAGTGAACGATCCGCAGATATGAGTAAAAAATGTCCCTTAGCCTTAGATAAAATTTTATAAAAATCTCATCATCGAATTTTTGATGAGATCGCATACAATAATACTTGTCTATATATGTGACCGTTCACATGGAAAGGTACCAAATCTTAATCGGGGTCAGTATTGAGTTTTTATGCTTTCTGTACAGAACACATTCTGCTGAACAAGCCGGTATTTTTTGTTTTTTATCATTTTTTGTTTGGAAGATATGAATTTTTAAAATTTTGGTTATGAAAGCTTATTTTCACCCCTTGGAAGGGTGCCTAACTTGATTATAAAATGTCAACCTCCTAGCTGATTTAGTTCCTGAGATATTTTGTTCACAAACACACACACAGACAGAACATGTCGCGAAAACTAATTTTTTGGACCTTAAAACGTGAAGATCCATCAAAAACTAGACATCGAATTTTTGACTTGAATCGAGTACTTTCTCTTCATATATTTCATATATAGGGTAAAAGAAAGTAAAAAGTAAAAATTCAATATAAAAATGCAGAAAAAATTATCAAATTTGATCACCCCACTACAAGTTCAAATGAACAGTGGCGTAACTAACTCTAAAAGGGCAAATCTCAAAAATGTGCCTTTAATTTGTATTTACTTAACATTACTGCGTATATTAAAAGCTCCAAAAGAACAAAATTTGATGAGTTGATACCAATAGATGATAATGATACACTCTTAAGGCAAAATGTTTCCTTCATTTGTACGTCAAGAAAATTCAAGTCATCTGAAAAATATAAAATTTGAATTAGTTTAGCTCATTTTAATTTCATTAACTATTCTATATGAAATTTACTTACTTATTAAAAATTTCGCGTAATACTTAATCTTGAGGACTTCTTTTTCTTTAAAATAAGAGAAAAACAAAATAATAATAATAATAATACGGTAATAATTCAAGCAAAAATAATTTACTTCACGCACAATGTTTTTTATTATATATTCTAAAAACCGAAAGTCGAGTGTTTGAAGAAATCATATCAGTAAGAATGAACGTGATTTTTTGGATTACGAGTAAACGAGAGACCAGGGGGCTTCGTGAAAGAGATCCTACCTAGCCTAATTAGAAATACGAACGAATTGTAATTGTATATACCCGGTCCCCACCATCAGATCGGCGGGGCCCTCGGGCCTGTCCCTGGCCTTAAGGGAATGCGTTATTTATTAATACATCCAGGCTATCCCTGGAAAAACGACATCCCTCCCTGACTCTCGTTTACCGATAGAGCCATCTCAAACCCAACCTCAAAGATACAAAAACATATCAAACTCCCTTTGCGTCATAAAAAGTCGTCTTTTCGCAAACACAAGAACACTTGAAAACCTGGGCCTCAATCTTTCTATCAGATCTGACCGCATCTCCTTATGAATCGTTCTTGGAACAAATCAACGAAAATATAATTCATTTTACCTCTCTGTTGGATCCTAAATACAAATACAACCAAGGGCCCTAACAAAACGAACGAGCTAAAGATTAGAGAAGGCACCTGAAGCTAATAACAACGACGAATCTCCAACAGAGGCTTAAATGGAAGAATATTTCTCGTTGATTTCTCCCCTATTAACTTCATGGGAAGTAGCTACAAGTTTAAAAATAAAATTCCTCTCGTTGGCATGGTGCATCCCCTCCCCCCTCTATATTTAAACTATATTTAAACTACAATTTAAGGTGTGAAAATGAATTTTCAAATTAAAAATCGAAAAGTAAATACATTTAAATTTGTATTCCAATATAAATCACACCTTAAGCTCTAGGTACCAAGTTGATGATGTCCCACGATGCAGGAGAGAGAGGCATCCTCTCTCCCGTAGCAGGTGGGGAGAAAGTCTAATCTAATTTTAATTAAAATTAAAAAAAAAATTAAGTTAAATTTTTAGCAAAAGTTAATTAAGAAATTTAAGAAAATTAATAAAGAAATTAGAAATGAAAATTTTAAAATGTAAATTATTTAAAAGTGAAAATTATTTTATTTATAATTTATTTATTAAAAAGTAATTCTGAAAATTATCTATTTAAAAAAAAATTAATTATTGATTGATTTTAAAAAAGAGCTAATTCTATTTGGGGTCAGCTGAAAAAAAACAACATCCTAAAAAAGCTAATCTAATCTACCCCCTTTAAAATTCTCGCACCATGCAATTATTACCTTTGATACCGTCTCGTAGTTCTGTAAAAAAAAGAAAAAAATTCATTAGAAACAGATAATTAATTTATGTTATATTATTAGGCTATGTTTATGAATTTATATTTATGAATTTATGTATGTGTATGGGTGGGTGGGTGATAGGGTGCATGTTACCATCAGAGTATGAAATATTTACCTCTCGGGGCATTGAAGGTCACTCGAAGCTCCTGCAGTCGTTGCGCTTAGCTTCTCAGCTTCAAAGTCCAATTGCATTGGCACTGGCACTGACACACACACACACACAAATCTGAAAAAGAGAACATCTTTTAGAATCTCCATCTCTTATCAATAGATATAAAAATAAATTTGGAAATTTCATTTACAGTAATTTATATGAAATTAAAAAATATTAGGCTTGATGAAAAAATCTTAATATGCGAATTAGGGTGGCCATATGAAATCGATTGTTAAATTTACTTTTGTTCTGATGCTCAAAAAAAAAAAAAAAAAAAAAAATAAGATGTGCAAAATTGGCAATCAATCCGAAAATTCTTTCCCGAGGCTCAAAGCCCTTGAAGTTGGCCAAAAATCGATTTGATTGCATATTTTGCACATCTTATATTTTTGTAAAAGGAAACTTTTGAGCAGCAGAAAAAAAAGAATTTGTAAAAAATTTTTTTAGAGATATAACCAAAAGGCCACTCTAATGCGTATGTGTAAAGGCATTTGGATCTGTATGTAGATGCGTATGAGTTTTTTAATGAATTTACATTTCTGAAACTCGTAGGCTAAATGAGTAAAATAAAAAAATAAAAATAAAAAAATCTGGTGTGACTGGCGCACAGCACACAACTTTCTCTTACCTTCGGTAATCGAAAGTTGTGTACTGTGCTTGTCACACCAGATTTTTTGTTATATTTTGTTACCATGGCAACCATTTCTCCTATCTTCCCTATGAAATACAAGAGTAAAGTGGTCTTCAGAAGATTTCAATCGCAAAATGAGAATATACATTTTAAAGAGCATCTAAAAAATAATTGATTTTTGAATTTAAAAAAAAATCGTTGGAGCAAATTTAGAGAAAATCGAAAAAAATTGAAAAAGTACATCAGTAAAGTACTAGTAATCTTTGGCCGATTTTGAGTAAAAGCTTATTTTTCCGGTCCCGGGAGGTGTTTAAGTTAAATATAGAATTTCAACCTCGTAGCTCAATTCCTTCATGCTTAAAATTGAACACAGACACACACACCCACCCACCCACCCACACACCCACCCACACACAGACAGACCATGTCGCGAAAACCACTTTTTTTGGATTCAGGGGACCTCAAAACGTGAAGATCCATCAAAATCTCGACATCGAATTTTTGACATGAATCCAATACTTTCTCTCTACCCAGATAGCACAGTACGTCTTATGTACGTACATAAGACGCACAATTCGTCTTATGTACGTATATAAGACGTACTGTGCTATCTGGGTATATATATTACATATATACATAGGTAAGAGAAAGTAAAAAATCTTTGAATTAATTGGAGAAGCAATAATATACTAGTAGAGGCCTATTCTTAGGTAAATATACGAAAATATTAAACAAGGAGTAAGCATAATATTATTAAGTGGGTAGAGGGGGGTGTAGGTGTACCCCAGTGGCGTCATTTCAGCTTTTTTTTCTTAGGGGGGGCAAACCTTTTTTTTCTTAAAATATAACTTTTTTTTCTAATCCACTCTCACATTCACACAGTCTTTTCGGCAACTTAGGCCATTTAAGACTTTGACGATAACCGTTATTTAATAATATATATTTATTTGGGGTCCAGGCATTCTTATTTAAGTCATTTGGTATCCAAAATGGCTTAAATAAAATCATCGGACTGCCTGGGGTCCGAACCCGCGACGTTTGGTATACGAGGTTAGCACGCTAACCTCTACATCAAGCCCCGAGGGCGACGACGTTCTTAAAATTTCCTTACAAATAGGGACTCAAATTTGGGCAAAAGATATTTAATTAAATTAATTATTTAATTTTGTACACTTTATATACTCGTATATATATTTTGAAATATTTTATATAAGAATATAAAATTTTTAAAAATGCCCCCCACCCTCAAATGACGCCACTGACTAGACCAGTGGTTTCCAAACTTTATGTTACCACGCCTCCCTTAAAAATAATTAATCTTATGATGCCTCCCCCCTCCCCCATTTAATAAATTAATAAAAAAACAAAAATTTTTAATGCTAAAAAATATAAATATATATAAAAATATTTTTTTTATTAATTCATATTTATATTAAAACTAGCAATCATTTGGTCCTGGGGGCCAATATTCGCGCCTCTCCTTAAACTAGTCCGCGTCTCCCTAGGGCCTCCCCAGCGCACAGTTTAGAAAACGCTGGCATAAGGGTATTTATGGCTGGTGGAATTCGTATAATATCAGGAATGAAAGTTAGAAAAAACAAAGCCAGAATTTTTTCGTTAAAAATATATTTCAATAGCTGAAGTTTCGGCCTTGGTCAAAGTCATCCTAGGATGACCACTAACAGCTCCGAGGATGGCTTTGAACAAAGCTGAAACGTCAGCTGTTAAAATATATTTTTAAAGATTTTTCTAACTTTCATTCCTGAAGAAAAATATTTTTCTCAAATCATATTTTCACGCCCTAGGGGGGGGGGGGGGTACCTGACTTAAATATAAAATTTCAACCTCCTAGCTCAATTCCTTCATGCTTTAAATTGAACCCAAACAGACACACAGACAGAACATATCGCGAAAACCACTTTTTTGGATTCAAGGGACCTCAAAATGTGTATATCCATCAAAATCAACTGAATCCAATACTTTCTCTCTCTATATATTAACATATATATAGAGGTAAGAGAAAGTAAAAATTCAAATCCGAATTGAGATTAGTTCTATATACAAAAAGATGCGGTAACTCACCCCAGTAAAATTCTAAGTGGACTAATCATATCTTACTTTTCTAACTAATGAAAAAATCTCTACAAAATTCTGCAAGGGATCGATGGGTTCCTAAGTTACCCAGTGTTATTATTATCTGTTTATGAGAGTTTTGAAATTTTCAAAAATCAATTCCGCCCCAGTAATAAGAAATTTTAGAATGACATTAAAATGTTTCTATCCTACTATGCTATTTGCTAAATATTGAAAATAAATTTTAACAGAATGCATTTATTTTTTAGTAAAAGTATTAAAAAACATTAATATCCTTATGCATTATAGGGGATGAGGCATTAACCAGGGGGGGGGGTTAATGCCTTCATACCCCCTCCCTTTAAGGAAATGCGAGCCTTCACCGCGAAATTACTCTCAAAATAATTTGAATACATTTATAAATAATTATTTTAATTTTTATTTTATTTTAATTTTCAACCCTTAATCCACTCCTGTGTAAAAGTATATTAAGTGTGAGTATGAATGAGAAAGTGTTTTTAAAAAAAAAGTAAAAAATAAATAAATAAATAAATAAAAAATAAAAAACTAATTTTTATTCAATGACACCTACACTCCCCCTCCCCTTTCAACAGCTTATATTCTCCCTTTACCCTTAGTGAAATACAAAATATTTAATTTCATATTCAAAAGAATCGTTTTTCCCAGTCAAATTATTTGTTTCTATCATTGTTTTTTTTTTTTCAACGATAAAATGCATGCCTTTAATAAGACTCTCAAGAGGGTGTGTTTGCTGACGGTGAGGTCAGGGTGGGTTACACTATATTAATTATTCACTTTGATTCACTTTAAACACAAAAAAGAGAGCAACGCCTGCATCCCGGCAACGCGCTCGACTCGACTGGACGAGAGATTCGTCTCTCTCTGTTTATAGGAATAAAACAGATGAAAATAATAATTCCCTTTTTATTAAAAGTAAAAAAATACCTTTTGCTCTAATCTAACTGTATTTAGAGTTGGAAAAGAATGTCAACAAGTGATTTGGAATATTCCAAGGCCTTTCTTAAATAATCAACCCTTCATCCCCTAATCAAAATAATAATCAACCCTATTTTTTGAATGTTTATTTTTATATTTATTTGGCTTCAATTTAGCTAAAATAAATTAAAAAAACATTTTTTTTTAATTTTGCAACCCCTAATTTAATCTTTTTTTTTTTTTTAAACACCACATTTTATTTATAAAACTACACGAAGCAATCATTTGGGAAATTGATCTTGGTGGCCAATATTCGCGCCTCCCCTTAGACTCGTCCGCGCCTCCCTAGGGAGGCGCGCCTCACAGTTTGGAAAACGCTGGACTAGACTATGAAATATTGTACTTACAATTCGGGACAGTGAAGGTCATCCTAAGCTCCTTGCAGTCCTTGAATTCAGTTAAAAAATTCCAATTGCACCGGAAAAAACGAATCTGAAAAAAAGAACATCTTTTAGAATCTCTCTTTTATCAAACGATATCAAAAGAATTGGAAAGAAAATTTCTATTTATAACGAATTTAAAAATATTTAGGTTGATATTTCAAGTAAAATAAATAAATAAATAAATCTGTTAAATAATTAATATATAATTAATAAATTTTTGAATTTTTTCACTCAACGCTCAAATAGACTCTTTACAAGGGCCTAACTAGCCTTTGAGGGCGGGGAGGGGGGCGAAGCTCAACTGGGGCGCCGTTTTTCGTTCGAGCATTTTTTTAGAAGCCTATACGAATCTCATTTGACCTTTTTTTTAGTATACGAATCTCGTTCGATCTTTTTTTTGTAATTTTTCTCCGGATTTGTGATGTAAAATCTTTCGCGGCAGATGAATAGAGCAAAAAATATATAAAAAGTAATGAGTCTTATTTCTAGTAACTTCTATTCGCTTGGCTTACTGAAACGGAGGACAAAAATCTCTGAGCTACAAGCTCACTTCTAAATTACAAAAGTATCATCAAGCTCAATCCGTTCGATGGACTTAATCGTTTGGGCTTACAAATATAACGATTAGTTATAACAGATTTGTTTTATATTTTTGGGGTTTTCTATTAAGTCAAGGGGACATTAAAATATTTAATTCGATAAAGTGTTAAATACGCAAACAAATTTTGGGAGAGCGGAACACAGAAATAGAGGTCTCGACTCTTGTTCTATGGATCAGAGGTTCGCTTCATGTACTGAGCAATTAAAATCTAAAATTTCTAAATCATATTGGAATTAAATATTGTATATTTATACGTGAAAGTAAAAAGTGAAGTGAATGTTGAGGCACTGATTAAAAAAGAGGCCGCCACAAGCGGGCTCTTGTTAGGTATTGTATGTGAGGTTCCTATTTAAAAAAACTAAATATCAATGAGAGAAGCTCACCGAAAGCGGGCAACGCAGCTAGTCGGTTTTTAAAAATTTGGTATATTTTGGATTTTATTTAGATCGTATAAAAAAAATAATTTAATTTAGGGTTGAGTTGCAATCGCTTGGATTGGATGTCATCCACCACTGCATTTAAATGAATTAATTGTGTATCCTCTCTCTATTAAAAAAATAAAAAGTGGAAGTAAATATCGAATTAAGGGTATTCAAGAGGTCGCAATTTGCCTGACTAGGTGCCCACCGAAGACGGGCGGCGCAGCTAGTTAAATGAAAAATACGAGAAACAAGTCATCCAATTGAATGAAAAAAGATTTAGATATGAACTACAAGAATATTCCTATGCTTTAGTGGATTAGCCTATACTTAGGTATAAACTTGTCCTGACTCGCATCCTGACCCTTGCAAGAGAGTCAAGCAAAGAGAGAGAGATCATTTACTCTACTTATTTGTCTTTAAATATTTTATTTATTTATTTTGTTAAATTAAAAAAAATAAATACACTTATCGCTTATAAACAAACTTCGCACCACCTCCATAAATAAAAATATTTTGTTATATTCCTACATTGGCTCCTATGAATACATTTTTATAAAATCACAACTACGTTTATATATAATGTAGTATATGAATAATAATTTTTTGTGGAGCCATTTATATTTCTAATATTTAAAATAATAAACCAAGTATTAATGTACGTGGAGAGATGAAAATTACCTCAAATGGTCTTAAAGTTTAGAAGAAACACGAATTTTTTACGGAGCCCAGGTGAGACGCGTCCGCCTCGCGCGACGCCATGTTCCAAATGAGGTATGACACGATTAACACAGAAAGTGCTTCTCTTATCACTGTCCCCACTCGACTGAACTCTCTTTGACCTTGCATTTGAATATTTTCATATAGGGAATGTGTATAGACTCGGTCTCCAGCTGAGCCCTGAAGAGAGGGGAGCCTTTTCTCATTGGTGGACAACTGCTTGGCCTAGGACCTTAGGCCCATAGAGCCCATATAAATAGAAAATTGGCAAACATCCAACTTCTTTTAATTAAAAATCTATACAAATAATAAGGAATATATAAATGGATAGAAAATAATTTTTAATGAGAATTTAAATGAAAAATCGATTTAATTTTATTTATATCTAATTCTTTTATTATTTAAATAGCAAAATATTATTTAAATATATTATATTGCTTAAAAAAAAATACTTTAGAAACAGAAAGCCAATTTTTACTTGCATTTGCCGCCTCTAGGCAGTGGACTCTCGCCGCCATAGGCGCCGGAACTGGGGAGGGCAAGGGTACATTGCCCCCCTGGCATCCTACAGGGGGGCAGAGGGGGGCAAAATTTCTTCTTTTATTTCATTTATTTTTAAAAATGATATATTTTTACTTTTGAAAAATAAAATCTTCTAAATTAAAAAATTAAAAGAGTAAAAAATTCATTTTTTTTTCAAATTTTTTCCAAAAATTTTTGATAAAATCACTAGCAAATTTTTTAAAATTTTAATTTTATTAAAATTGTGATTTTATTTAAAATTTTTAAAGTTTTATAGTAGATTTGTTTTTGTTTTATACTATTTGAACATATTAAATTATTTTAATTTTCTAAAAAAAATTTTTTGCCCCCCTGAATCAAATTCGTTCCGGCGCCCCTGCTCGCCGTCCCATCATCTTCAACCACCTTAACACTGAGCCAAACCATAACACGCCGGTGAACTTCTGATTACCTATAAGTAAGTTAAACACCCTCCTGAAGCGTGAAAATAAGCTTTTAATCAAAATCGGCCGAAAAGTACTAGTACTCTACTGATGTACTTTTACGATTTTTTTTTATCTTCCTAAAAATCGCTCTAACGATTTTGATTAATGGGTTGTGCGACCTGTCACACCAGAATTTTATTTAATAAGGATGAAAGAAGATAAAAAAAATTATAGGGTCTTTAGTAAGAAAAATCATTAAATTTTCATTGTTTTTAGTCAGTGAAAAAAATTTTAGAAAAGATTGTCAATTAGATTTTTTATTAACAAACCTAGTGGGAAAAGCACAGAACACAACTTTCGATTACCGAAGGTAAGAGAAAGTTGTGTGCTGTGCGACCAGTGACACCAGATTTTTTATCAACCGAAGCGCCAACTTGTAGCCTAGAGGGTCGGTGGCAAATCTAAGAAACACATTCCCTCCAATTAAAAAAAAAAAAAAAATTGCACATAAAAAATCCCATTTTGCTTTGAAGACGTCTTTTTTGAACTTAACAATGGTAATTTGATAATGAAATCGTGAAAATTATTTATTAATTATGACAATTATGAGAGATGAAACAAAAATTAAATTTAACATGACCAACCGTTTATTTTTGTTTTTGAATTTCTTGAAGATATTATTATTCAGTGGCGGTCCCAAGATTTGGTTAAGGGGGGGCCCAATTTTTTTTTTTTTCTATATCATTTAAGCTTTTTTTCGGCAGTGAAAGCCATTTAGACCCGTCTCTATTTATTTCACCTGGATTGGTAGTCAATGGCCCAAAATTTATATAGAGAAGGTGAGGAGGCAGTGGCGCACACCAGAAGTGATATAAAATATTTTATATCTTATAAGATATTTTATAGTTCTCAAGAAACATTGACACTCGCCTGTTTTTATAAAAAAAATATACATGTGCACAAATTCGTGCCACAACACAATGACAACTTTGTGCCTAATTAGTTTATAAGCCTACAAGGACTGAGGATGGAGAAATAAAATTTTGTCTGAAACGTCTCCCTTTCGGCATTTGGCAACCATAGTGAATAAAATATTAAAAAGACTTGTCTATCATGTCATCAAATCATTGGAGCGAATATTTTTGAGAAAAAAGTCCTCTTGAGATTGCTTTGACATTTTTAGGTCCATATTATATTTATTACGAATAATAATATTATGTTGACAGAGAGAGATTGCCTCTTAGAGACTACAATCTGTATCCTGCCTTATAAATTTCTTCCTTTTATATCTATTGAATTGTCCATCTCAATATCAAAAAAAGAGCCGGATATTCTTTTACCCCCCCCCCCCCCCCCTCCCACTCACCATCACATCTTGCAACCCTGTTTGGGCTGCTCTCAAAAAAAGGAGGAGGGAGGAAGGGATATATACATATTCCTTTTGAAAACAAGACCATCTTTTCTTCTTCTTCTATATACCTTTGTCCCACGCCTCTCGAAAACTTTAGCCGGGGTTTCAAAAAAAAAAAAAAAGAAAAGTTTTTGATGTTGTTTTGTTTTTCCTGAATCTTTTTATTTGTCAACATCAAGATATTCTTGTATTCATTGGAAATTTAAAACTCAACTCTTTAAGCTTTATTTAGTTGATAATTAAAAAAAAAATAAAGAAAGCTTTTGAGAGAGAGAGAGGTTCTTAAATAAAAAGGAAATTGATAATCATCTTTGCAAAAAGGAAAAAGAATTAGACAAAAAAGATTTGAATTATATTTTTTTTAAAGTCTTTTCGGCATCTTAGGCCATTCAGAATTTAAACGATACTTATATTAATTGCGATATCTATTGGGACCCAGGCACATTTATTTATACCATTTGGTATCCAAATAAATATTCATCGAACTTCCTGAGATTCGAACCCACTCCCCTTTTAGATTGTCAATATCTCTAACCTCCGGGCCACGGAGGGGGGCAGGTTTTGTTTGAATTATTAATTAAACATGTTTTTCTCTCTTAATTCAATTAACAAATATTATTCCGGAGAGACATTTGGTATCCAAATGGCTTAAATAAAATCATCGGACTGCGTGGGATCTGAACCCGCGACGTTTGGTATAGGAGGTAGGCACGCTACCTACTACACCAAGCCCGGGGCCAATCAAAATTTTAAAATATAGGCTTATACTAAATTCAAAATTGCCTAGGAAGCAAAAATGTAATATAAAAAATAGCGCCATGATATCGATGCGATATTAGTGGTATGATAATCGTAAGAATTTATTTAAAGATAATCATCACTCCGCAGGAAGCAGTAAATATTAATTAATAACCATTATTTTTTCAGGATTCCAAATCTTTTGAATCATTAGGAAGTTTGTCTCTAGCCAAAATTCATAATAATCTGTTGGTCGAAACAAAATAATAAATTGGGGACTTCATTAAAAAAAGAAATTTGTAAAATAAACCGCGAAATGAACTAAAAAATAATTATGAAGACTTATATATACCTTAAGAAAGTTTTACAACCTATTTTTACTTTTCTCGTACCTCTATATATATGTTAATATATAGAGAGAGAAAGTATTGGTTTCATGTCAAAAATTCGATGTCGAGATTTTGATGGATCTTCACGTTTTGAGGTCCCCTGAATCCAAAAAAGTGGTTTTCGCGACATGGTCTGTCTGTGTGTCTGTGTGTCTGTGAACAAAATATCTCAAGAACAAAAAGAGCTAGGAAGTTGAAATTTTATATTTAAGTTAGGCACCTCCATGGGACGTGACACGAAGCTTTTGAACAAAATCAGCCAAAGAGTACTAGTACTTTACTGATGCACTTTTTCAGTTTTTTTCGATTTTCTCAAAATTTGCTCCAACGATTTTTTTTAAAATTCAAAAATCAATTATTTTTTAGATTCTCTATAAAATGTATATTCTCATTTTGTGATTGAAATCTTCTGAAGACCACTTTACTCTTGTTCTTCATAGGAAAGATAGGAATTTCTCCTATGGTTGCTATGGTAACAAAATATAAATATTTTGCCATACTTATAAATTTTACATCTTGAAAATCGAATGTACCGTACTGTCGGAAACTAAATACATGTCGACACAAAAAATCTGGTGAGACAAGCACAGTACACAACTTTCGATTACCGAAGGTAAGAGAAAGTTGTGTGCTGTGCGCCAGTCACACCAGATTTTTTTATTTTCACCTCTGGTTGTTTATCAATTCAACAATTCAGCGTCAATAACATACTCGCCTACCTTAACCTAGTCGTTAACTGTCCTAGTTAATTTCAAGAAAAAAAGGCTGACCTTGATTTATTTCTAACCCGACCCCCAAGATCCCTGAAAAGAACCTGAAGAGCGTCTAAAATGACAAAAGACATTGAGATGACAGCTTGTCAAAAAAAAGAGAACGAAAAAAATGTCCTGCAAATTTATTATTGCGAATCATCAGAGCGAATAATAATAATAAATAATAAAATAGTGAGGGAGGGAAGAGATCTTAAAAGATGTTTTGCTATAATCTTAATGAATGGAAATTTGAAGAGAAGAAAAAAATCAAATAAAAAACTTCTTTAGAGGTTGTCAATTAAAATTTTTTCTAAAAGTCTTGTGTGGCTCGACGGACACCATTCAAAAAAAAAAAAAAAAACAACGTCAAAAACACTTCATTTCCCCTAAAATTGCGATCCCAGGATTTTGTTAAGGAGAGGGTTCGAAATTTATGGTGTAAGGGAGCGGGAGAAGGAGTGGTGCATACAGGAGGAAAGGACGATGGGGTTAATTACAGTATGATTTGGTTCCAGATTATAATTTAATTTTAGAAGTGAAATTTCGAGTCATACAGTAGGCTATGTATTGGAACAAAAAGCCTTGAATGGAACGCACATCTAAAATTTAACTAATTAAATGTGGGATTTATATTGATAGTGAGTCAAACGTTTGGAATCGAACTCGGGATTCCCAGGTCATTGGTGTGATTTGCACTAGATCACCGGACAAAAACAACAACACTAACTTTCCGTTTTTTTAAGAACACTGCAGAAGGATGGTTGAAGAATCAAACATTGCCAAAATTTTGAAGTTTACGAAACATATAGATAATCATTCCTCTTCAGAAATTTATCAAAAATTTACGAATAACAGATGGATAATATGTTTCGTAAAAAAGAGGATGCAGTCAATAATTGAGCCTCTAATTAAAAATAATTATAGACTAAATATTCTTTATTGGAACATTTTGGCAAGGATCCACGCCCGCTTCAGCCTTCAAAAAGTATATTGTTAAAATATTTATACTGTATATACCGAGGCACCAAACTAAACGCACCAACACCATGGCAAAATGTATACTCGCAAGCAAAAGCTCACTTAAAAGATACCTGGAACCAAACATGGAAGCAAACATCACAAGTAACAGGTTCAGCACCCGGCAAAACAAACCCTCAATTGGGCCACCCTGGTTCACTCCAGTGGCGGATTAATGCCATTTTGTCGGGGGGCGGATTTTTTTTTATTTTTTTTTATTTAAGGACTTTGACGGCATCTATGGCCATTTAGACCCCTTTCCTATTTATTTAAATTGATTGGTAACAAATTCAATTGAAACTAAAGAGCGGAAATCATAATTTCTTAAGATTACTAGTTTTTTTAACTTTGTGAATTTCTTCTCGGGGGGGCGATCGCCCCCTCGCCCCCCTTTAATCCGCCCCTGGTTCACTCCATATACAGATCAATAATCACAGAAATAAACAGGATAAGAATCAATCACACTCGCACTCCGGCTCACCTGACAAGATTTAACATAATATCGCCACCACTGTGCCAATGCTCCAACATCCCAGCAACAACGTACCATATTATTGGTGAATGCGCACTCCACGAAAATAACCGCAAGCAATATTCATTCAGTTAATCCAAACTTCAGAGACCCTAAGTTCCTAAAATATCCGCAACCGGATGACCTTCAAGACTTAAATTAAGCCTCTTCATCACAGCCTTAAAAATCACTCTATAATGTAGCAACAAACTTTTGTACGTATTCTAGCTATACAGTAAGTGATATTGAGAGTCATTTAATTTGTACGGTGTTTTTTAATTATTCATGTTTTTTTATTAACTATTCTTTATAGTCATTTATTTGTAATATTTTCTTATTTAAATTAATGTTTTTAAACAGTTCGTAATAGTTCGTATGAAAATTTTCATACGAACTATTCACTTTTATAAAAGCTTTCTTGTATTTTTTTTTTTTTTTTTTTTTTGTAAAATGTAATATAAAAAGGGGCTGAATGACCAAGGTCAAAGGCCGGAAAATAAAGAAAAAAAAAATTTATAAGCTTATATAAATAGAGTTTTGTCATTTATAATAATACAACGCATGTGTATTTGATTTAGTGAATATAAATTGATATCAATACCCCCATCAATACCCACAAGCGATACTGAGAAGTTCTAAGCTTATCATATAACAGCATCATCATCAAAATGGGCTTAGTACTTCTCAGTATCGCTTGTGGGTATTAATATCAATTTATATTCACTTAACCAAATACATATGCGTTTTTTTTAAATGAAAAAAAAAAAAACACACTTTTTTCTCATTTACACTCACACACACATTCACACAGTCTTTTCGGCAACTGAGGCCATTTAAGACTTTGACGATAACCGTTATTATTTATAATATCTATTGGGGGTCCAGGCATTTCTATTTAAGCCATTTGGTATCCAAATGTCGGACTGCCTGGGGTCTGAACCCGCGACGTCCGATATAGAAAGAAGGTAGGCTACCAAATACACCCAGCCCGAAGGCTGTCCATGCGTTGTATTATTATCAATAACTGCACTATTTTTATATAATTATTTAAACAATAGACTCTTTGAAGGCAGAAGATGGCAGAGTGGATCCTGGCTGAAACGTTCCAATAAGAAGAGTTTAACAAATTCACGAATAACAAATTTCCAGGGCTAAATGCGATCCTTCTTCAGGACAAAGACCGGTGTCTTCTGAAATCCTCAACACTCAATCAATGTCCTAATGATGAACACGAAACATCGACAAAATTTACTGTTCTAGATGAGTGCAATTAATGCTCTTTTGAGGGAGTGTGGGGGTAATTACTTCCCTCTCCTTTACATTATTATTTCGTGTAAAGGAAAGTATTCTCTCATTGATGGCAAACAATCTTTTATATTATTTATTGAATCATTGCCTTAATTGACATTTAATTGAAATAGATAATAGATAATAATTTGATCTATTGCTAAAACACTCTATTGGCATTTAGAGAGATAGGATAATAGAATAGAATTGAAACTCCCCTTTCGATTCCAATATTACACTAGATAATAATTACCCCCACTTATCACTCTATCTATTCCCCCCTCCACTAAACACCCTTGATCATCGATTTGATTGCTTTTACCCAGATAGAGATAATACGTAATTCATTCGCCCCCTTCCCATCACAATGATTTTTTTTTAAATGAATCTATTATATTGAATTATTATAAATTATAATAAGAGATAAAATTTCAAAATGTTAATTTCTTTCTCAACCGGAGCTGCCTGCTTTCAGCTTAATAAAATATACAACTCACTTCCCCGTATATGCAGTTAGTCGTGCAAGTCACTAACTAGTAACTAAAAAGTGAAAAACTTTAAAGAAAAATTTATCACTTATCCGCCGCTTTTTAAACCAATAGAGGGACAGACATCTGGGTCTGCTCTAACACACTACTGTAAGCAGCAAAGTCCTGAGGGCAGGGGGGTTAAGTTATAGTCAAATATTTTTCTAGATCTATATATTTGAATAAGATAATAATATTCAAAATACCTCGATTCGGACTTAACTAGTCATAGATATATTTAACAAGCTTGTGAGTGTTGTTTATTGGTGAGGCCAAACATCCCATGGCTCCCGGGAATCGAACCCAGAATCTCCAGCCTTTCCGGGGCATAGGCGTGCTGTCCATTGCACCAGGCCACCGGACCCCCGGAACGGCTGGAGATCCCGGGGGCCAAGGGATGTTTGTTTGGCCTCACCAATAAACAACACTCACAAGCTTGTTAAATATATCTATGACTAGTTAAGTCCGAGTCGAGGTATTTTGAATACTATTATCTTATTCAAATATATAGATCTCGAAAAATATTTGATTAAAAAAATATATTTATTACAATAAAAATAATAAGTCCGTTCAAAATCGAAAAATTGTTTAACAAATATTTAAAAGCAAAAGGTAGATTTATTTTCACAAAAAGATTCCAAGAATTCATTTAAGTAAGTTATTGGATTTTTAAATCTCGATATTTCATCTATACTATTATATAAAAGACAATCTCTGTCTGTCTGTCTGTCTGTCTGTCTGTCTGTCTGTCTGTCTGTCTGTCTGTTTGTAACGCATAGACTCCGAAACTACTGGACCGATTTTCATGGAGTTTTTTTTTAATGGGTAGGGAATTTTCCGGGGGTGGTTTTAGGCTATCATTATATCGAATTAGGGGTAGGGAACCCCCCTTTTTGGGGGTTATCAATTACCCCATAGCAAAGCATTGGAACAGTGGCGTACCGAGGGGGGGGCGAGGGGGGCGGTCCGCCCCAGGCCCCGAGCCGGCATAGGCCCCCATATATTTAAAAAAAAAAAATTTAATGAAAATTTCCCTTTGAAAGGCCTCGGGGCCCTTAGGGCTCAAGTAAAAATGCGAAAATTTTGATAAAAAAAAAAAAGAAAATTTAATAAAAATTTTTCTTTGAGAGGCCCCGGGGCCTTCAGGGCTCAAGTAAAAACAACATTTAATAAAAATTTCCCTTTGAGAGGCCCCGGGGCCCTCAGGGCTCAAGTAAAATCAACATTTAATAAAAATTTCCCTTTGAGAGGCCCCGGGGCCCTCAGGGCTCAAATAAAATCAAAATTTAATGAAAATTTCTCTTTGAGAGGCCCCGGGGCCCTCAGGGCTCAAGTAAAATCAACATTTAATAAAAATTTCCCTTTGAGAGGCCCCGGGGCCCTCAGGGCTCAAGTAAAATCAACATTTAATAAAAATTTCCCTTTGAGAGGCCCCGGGGCCCTCAGGGCTCAAGTAAAATCAACATTTAATGAAAATTTCTCTTTGAGAGGCCCCGGGGCCCTCAGGGCTCAAGTAAAATCAACATTTAATAAAAATTTCCCTTTGAGAGGCCCCGGGGCCCTCAGGGCTCAAGTAAAATCAACATTTAATAAAAATTTCCCTTTGAGAGGCCCCGGGCCCTCAGGGCTCAAGTAAAATCAACATTTAATAAAAATTTCCCTTTGAGAGGCCCCGGGGCCCTCAGGGCTCAAGTAAAATCAACATTTAATAAAAATTTCCCTTTGAGAGGCCCCGGGGCCCTCAGGGCTCAAGTAAAATCAACATTTAATAAAAATTTCCCTTTGAGAGGCCCCGGGCCCTCAGGGCTCAAGTAAAATCAACATTTAATAAAAATTTCCCTTTGAGAGGCCCCGGGGCCCTCAGGGCTCAAGTAAAAATGGGAAAATTTAGATAAAAAAAAACAAAATTTAATAAAAATTTCCCTTTGAGAGGCCCCGGGGCCCTCAGGGCTCAAGTAAAATCAAAATTTAATTAAAATTTCCCTTTGAGAGGCCCCGGGGCCCTCAGGGCTCAAGTAAAATCAACATTTAATAAAAATTTCCCTTTGAGAGGCCCCGGGGCCCTCAGGGCCCAAGTAAAATCAAAATTTAATGAAAATTTCTCTTTGAGAGGCCCCGGGGCCCTTGAGGCTCAAGTAAAAATGGGAAAATTTAGATAAAAAAAAACAAAATTTAATTAAAATTTCCCTTTGAGAGGCCCCGGGGCCCTCAGGGCTCAAGTAAAATCAAAATTTAATGAAAATTTCCCTTTGAGAGGCCCTCAGGGCCCAAGTAAAAACAAAATTTAATGAAAATTTCTCTTTGAGAGGCCCCGGGGCCCTTGGGGCCCAAGTAAAAACAAAATTTAATGAAAATTTCCCTTTGAGAGGCCCCGGGGCCCTTGGGGCCCAAGTAAAAACAAAATTTAATAAAAATTTCCCTTTGAGAGGCCCCGGGGCCCTCAGGGCTCAAGTAAAATCAACATTTAATAAAAATTTCCCTTTGAGAGGCCCCGGGGCCCTCAGGGCTCAAGTAAAATCAAAATTTAATGAAAATTTCTCTTTGAGAGGCCCCGGGGCCCTTGAGGCTCAAGTAAAAATGGGAAAATTTAGATAAAAAAAAAACAAAATTTAATTAAAATTTCCCTTTGAGAGGCCCCGGGGCCCTCAGGGCTCAAGTAAAATCAAAATTTAATGAAAATTTCCCTTTGAGAGGCCCTCAGGGCCCAAGTAAAAACAAAATTTAATTAAAATTTCCCTTTGAGATGACCACCCCCCCCCAAAAAAAAAATTCAATATAAGGCCCCCTCTTCTAGTGCCGCCCCAGGCCCCCAACTGCCTCGGTACGCCTCTGCATTGGAAAACAGGATCTAACTCGCTTTATGAAAAATATATTTATCAAATCTTTAAAATGAAAAATAAAAACTCTTCCTCCCCCTAACAATTCGACATTTGAAAAGATTTTTCCGCTCTGCGCCCCCCACCCCCCCCCCCCCCCTAAAATTTTATTTTTTTTATTTTTCATTCGATTTTAATAAAATTTAAAATGACGCTTTCTTAGGGTGTAAATAATTGAAAAATGGTATTTTAGACCCCAGAAAGTTCAATCACCCCCCTGACCCCCCTAAAATTTTATTTTTTTTATTTTTCATTCGATTTTAATAAAATTTAAAATGACGCTTTCTTAGGGTGTAAATAATTGAAAAATGGTATTTTAGACATCAGAAAGTTCAATCACCCCCCTGACCCCCCCCTAAAATTTATTTTTCATTCGATTTTAATAAAATTTAAAATGACGCTTTCTTAGGGTGTAAATAATTGAAAAATGGTATTTTAGACATCAGAAAGTTCAATCACCCCCCTGACCCCCCTGAAATTTATTTTTCATTCGATTTTAATAAAATTTAAAATGTTGCTTTCTTAGGGTGTAAATAATTGAAAAATGGTATTTTAGACCCCAGAAAGTTCAATCACCCCCCTGACCCCCCCTAAAATTTATTTTTCATTCGATTTTAATAAAATTTAAAATGACGCTTTCTTAGGGTGTAAATAATTGAAAAATGGTATTTTAGACATCAGAAAGTTCAATCACCCCCCTGCCCCCCCCTGAAATTTATTTTTCATTCGATTTTAATAAAATTTAAAATGACGCTTTCTTAGGGTGTAAATAATTGAAAAATGGTATTTTAGACCCCAGAAAGTTCAATCACCCCCTGACCCCCCTAAAATTTATTTTTCATTCGATTTTAATAAAATTTAAAATGACGCTTTCTTAGGGTGTAAATAATTGAAAAATGGTATTTTAGACATCAGAAAGTTCAATCACCCCCCTGACCCCCCTAAAATTTATTTTTCATTCGATTTTAATAAAATTTAAAATGACGCTTTCTTAGGGTGTAAATAATTGAAAAATGGTATTTTAGACATCAGAAAGTTCAATCACCCCCCTGACCCCCCTAAAATTTATTTTTCATTCGATTTTAATAAAATTTAAAATGACGCTTTCTTAGGGTGTAAATAATTGAAAAATGGTATTTTAGACCCCAGAAAGTTCAATCACCCCCCTGACCCCCCTAAAATTTATTTTTCATTCGATTTTAATAAAATTTAAAATGACGCTTTCTTAGGGTGTAAATAATTGAAAAATGGTATTTTAGACATCAGAAAGTTCAATCACCCCCCTGACCCCCCCCTAAAATTTATTTTTCATTCGATTTTAATAAAATTTAAAATGACGCTTTCTTAGGGTGTAAATAATTGAAAAATGGTATTTTAGACATCAGAAAGTTCATTCACCCCCCTGACCCCCCCCTGAAATTTATTTTTCATTCGATTTTAATAAAATTTAAAATGACGTTTTCTTAGGGTGTAAATAATTGAAAAATGGTATTTTAGACATCAGAAAGTTCAATCACCCCCCTGACCCCCCCCTAAAATTTATTTTTCATTCGATTTTAATAAAATTTAAAATGTTGCTTTCTTAGGGTGTAAATAATTGAAAAATGGTATTTTAGACCTCAGAAAGTTCAATCACCCCCTGCCCCCCCTGAAATTTATTTTTCATTCGTTTTTAATAAAATTTAAAATTACGCTTCCTTAGGGTGTAAATAATTGAAAAATATATTAATCAAATATTTAAAATAAAAAATAAAAACTCTTTTTCATAATTAATTAAAATACATTTATCTGGACAACTCTTAGTCATATCCCGAGACGCCGCCCGCCAGGGCTAGCGGGGTAGGGTTGCCGAAGGCAACCCTACCGCAGCTAGTGTAATATAATCGCCAGATTAGAATTAGATTTGTCAAATGTAAGATGGTTTTAAAAGGAGTGAATCGGTCAACAAGAAGCGTTAATCTGAACTACGGTTTCCTCAGCTCCCCCTGGAACAAAACTTACGAAACTAAGCCAGGCACATTTATTTAATCTTTTATTTATTTATTTTCTAGTTAGAAGAAATGGAAGGGAGCCTGGACCAGCAGCCAGGTGAAATAAAAATATATTTTGTTGCCGACGTTTCGATTGCTAGTCGCACTCATCTTCAGGGCCTAAGGTAACAAGTTTTATTTTGTAATTTAAAAAGGTAAAATGATTTTCACGGAAGGGAAAAAATTTCAAAAAAAAAAAAGGTTAAATTGATATGAATTTCGTATAGGATACAAGTTTCGGTTTCGGCCGAAACTAAGATTGAGGCCGAAATTCGGTTTTGGTTGAAAATCTTGTTTCGGTCGGACCCTAATTATTTTATTGTTAATTATTACTTTCAGTTTTACCATGTAAGCTCTCTCCTTTGTCCCAAAATTATTTCGCAGTAGGCATATATAAATAGGCAAAGTGGTTTACTCGATTTAGTCCGATCCCAATGGTTTTTATTGACAAAAAAGAGAGTGGAAGTTATTTATTTCAATATCTCTCTCTCTCTCTCTCTCTGATTAATTAACATTTCTTTCATATTTTTTTATGATATTTGCAATATAACTGACTTAACAGAATGCAGTTATAATTCAATTCCAGGAGGGGTTTAAGTCAAAAAAGTGTTGCCTGTTCCTCCCTCGGTTTATTTTTCGCGCATTGCATTTTATAGCCTCCACCCCCATCCATTTTTCGACCATTTGTGAGTGTAAAAGGAGGATCCGAATGGTGACTCAATTTTATTTTCTTTTTTTTTTAGTTTAGCCGCATATTATATTATATTTTTTGTAGTTGGATCCCCCGGGGGGGTGTCTAAGACAATTGTGGACAGACTAGGATAGGGTTGAACACAATATCGGGTTGGAGACCATTGAGGCCAGCTGCTGGGGGGAGGCAACCCTCTTTGGATTTATGAGCTCTCTCTCTGGGCTTTTGGATGCGGTAAAATACCTCCCCACTACCCCCACTGCAATCGATAATCTATCTATTTTTCTCTTTTAACTCTTTTATCTATTTATACACGCCTGTACTAAAAACACACTCTTTCTCTCCTAAATAAATAAATCATTGTTATTGTATAAATAAATATAATATTATCTGACCCTAGAGAAACTTTTCCCAAAAAATTATTAAAACATTAATCATAAGAGGGTGGTGAATATAAAACAAATTTTATGAATATTTTTAGTTATGGTACAGAATATTTTTAAAGGGAAAAGGTCGATTTTTGACAATCTTTAACCTAAGAAATCTATTTTGGAAAAATCACAAAAATTGTGATTACTATACCCGTATATAAAGCGCTATCGGCTAGCTTCCGGTCTGTGTGTATGTGCCGATCAGGACGCTGATTGGCTAGAGTTACAGGAAGTGGAACGGGAGTAGGAAATTTAAAGAGACGGAAATTTGAAAATTTCGAAACAGAGCAAGAATAAATCTGATGCATTTGCTCGCCGAAGGCGAGCAAGGGGGGTCCAGGGGCGTAGCCCCAAGGCAGTGGAAAAGCCCGCCGAAGCCGATATTATAAATTCTCCCTGCTAGAGAGCCTAAGCAGCCTGATAAAAAGTTTTCAATTTAAACTTGTTTTGACTTGTGCTATCCAAGCGGGTCGTCATGGGCGTAACTAGATAATTTGGCTGGGGGGGGGCAAGGGACCACCTATCCTCCGGAGGGCCTGGAAAGCCCTATATTTTTTCAATTTTTTTTGGGGCAGAAAGCTTTCTGGGGGGGGGGGGGGGCTCCGAGCCTTTTGGCCCCCCCCGGCACCCCCTAGTTACGCCGATGCGGGTCGTTAATAAATTTATTAATTAAAGACCTGGAGAGAGAGGGGAAAACAGGCGGTCCACCCCCTTAAGATCTTTTTTTGTAAATTTGCCTTTTTTCAAAAAAAATTTCCTCAAATGTTTTTGAGAAACTAAGAAATTAATGTGCAGGAACTAATCTTTAAATTCACGGGGTGCCGGTAGATGGCTACGGCCAGAGGCCGGTTGGGCTTGAGGTATGTGACTTCGTGCACGGAAGCACCTCGGGAAAATAAACGGGGATCTCGATAGGAATTTCAAATAATAATAATAATTTTCTTTTTTTCCTACAAGATGGAGGGATTATCTCAAATTCGTTCATAATGGTTGGTTCCTTCATGCATAACATGGTTCATATTTTAATTGTTTATGTTGCAGGTTAGCTAATAATGCGTGGATTAAAACTTCAAACATTATCCCTAGACTTATTTACTATTTCTATTTCTGTGCCTTATCAAGAGAAAGATTTAAATTTTAGAAAATGCTGCAAAAAATTTTATCTAACTTCATGTTGATGAGTTTGCCCCCCTTCCCCCTTAATATAAATAAATGCTTGTTTCCAGTTAAAAAAATTTTAGCAATTCATTTTTTAATTGTCATTTAGAATAAAAAATAAAAAATCTTACTTAATGATTGCGAGCGACCCTTTTATTTTTTTAAACACTGCACAACGATTTCTCGCCAATTAGAGGTGCACGTAAGATCCCTCTTCAGGGGGAGAGAGAATTTGACCCCCATTTATTCCCCCCTCCATCCCCTCTTTGGCACTTGCTTATTCCCTTGGGCGATATTAAACAGTTCTAAAGTTACCCTTCGCCCTAACCATTAGAATTTTTATTGCAATTTGGCAAGAAAATATGTCAATATTTAAGCCACAGTGGATTTTTCTCTCTCCCCTTCATTTTTCCCCTTTTCTCGTTCTCTCTATTAGTTTGGTTAACCGAGAAGTATATAAAGTCTGTATGTGAGAGGGTGGCTTTCGTCATTTTTACACAAATTCTTTTATGTTCGTTCATCCCTTACTCGTTTGTATTTGTAAATTTTATTTCTTTATTCCTCTGAAAATATTAATATTGTAGTATGTATAAAATAATAAACGTTCTCTATGCTTTCTCTTAATGAGTCTTGCCTTTTTTTCTTTCCTAACTACACTGGCTGACAAAAAAGTTTTTTTTTTCTTTTTTTAAGAAAAATTAATTTAATGCGGTTTTTCCCCATGCCCCACGAGGTAATTGTTTTTTTTTTTAAATAAATACAGCAAATTAATTTAAAATTTTCAATGAACAAATTTTATAAAAGAAAAAGAAAAATCTGGAGTGATAGGTCGCATAGCACACAACTCTTCTCTTCCCTTCGGGAATTGAAAGTTATTTTCTGGGCTGGTCACACCAGACTCTCTGAAACGACATAAGCCTATATTTAGTTTCCGGCAGTACATTAGAATATAATAAGTAAAATTTACGGCCAAAGGAAAATATTTATCCTATTTTGTTATTAGGCAAACTTACATCCTATTAAGTACAAAACTAAATTGTACTTCAATAAATTTTGAGTGAAAAATGAGAATATAGTATCTCAAACTGAAATAAAAGTACCGTACATCAGTAAAGTACTAGTATCTCCTCTTTGGCCGATTTAGTTAAAAAAACTTCGTGTTTGGCGCTAGGGGTGATATCTAACTTAAATACCAAATTTCAACCTTCTAGCCATTTTTGTGTTTGGTATTATACAGTGGGGCAAAGCTAAACGAGCATAATTCGTTCCAGAATCATACTCGTAAAGCGAAACATTCGTTATGCAAAATAATAACATTCTCCCCGTAGAGCTGCCCCCCCCCCAAGATACAGAATGATGTAACATGCGCACAATCCGGGACTTCCCCTCACCTCACCACTCGTTATGCGATACGTCGCTCGTTAATCAAGTCATTCTTTTACAATTTTGCGAATAACTCGTTATGGGAGGTACTCGCTAAGCGAGGTTCTACTGTAATTCCTAAGTATTATAATTCAATATTTAGAATTTGTTTATATTAATATTTAAGGGGGGAGAGGGGGTCCAACTATTTTTCGCACTCGGAATCTCCACCAAGTTAAATCCACTCCGGAAATTTTCCAACTTGATTTTCTTTCCAACCACTCCAATGAGTGTTTAATTATTAAAATTATTTTTTTTAATTCAACAGATGTTAATTCAATAATTTTTTCGACAAAAAAAAAACGTGATCGAGAGTGGGAAAGAGACAGAGCGATATGGAGATAGAGAGAATTACGTATATATTAGCCAATTAATCAAAAAAATGTTCTCAGTTATTTGCTATGCTGCTATGGTGGTGCTATCCCTAATTAAAAATATTAATAAACCTTCCCCTACCCCGACCCCACTTATGATATGCATGTTTTTTTAAATAATTAAAAAAAAAATCGAATGCAGTTATGCAAAAGACATTTGAATTTAATAAAAAAATAAATATATAAATATATTTTTAATATGAATGAATAAATGATCAAAAATAATGCTTTCAATTAATTTTTTTTTTTTTTAATTGATTTTTTATTATTTATTAGTTTGAAAGATTTTTTACTAAATATGTATTTTTATTGAAATTATAAGCGTTTCCAGTGGACGTTTTCGCCCCCCCCCTCCCCCTAACGGAATCTGATAAAATGATATCAGTAAAATTTAAATACTGTTTACCAAAAAGTTGATAAAAATATTTAACATGGATATGAAATTTTATAACTATGCAAGAATAATAGGATTAAATATAATTTAATTAGGTCAAAGGCACCAAAAGATGAAAGAAGTGTATTTTTTTTAGTTTGAATAAGTTTTTTACCGGATGTATTTTTTGTCACTTAATATATTATAAAAAAAAATTGCTATTTACTGTATCATTTTTAAGTAATTCCTGTGTCCTTCGGCATAAAAAGGTTAAAATATCCTCTATATAGCTCTGTATTAGAGAAATCCATGATTCAAAAACTCCTTAAAAGGACTCAGGAGTTCTCAAAACCACTTTTTGATAGAATAAAATAATAGCTTTATTTTGGCTCTGAGGACTCTTCGTCCATAAAAAGAAATATTGTATTTATATCCAAAATTTTGTTAGATTAAAATTGTTAAAATAGTTCTATGCGGTATCGTAGGCAGAAAGTTTTTCATAGAGGAACAGGGATGGGCCTGAACGATTCGAGAGACACACTCGCCTTCCTCCTTTCTAGAAACAATAAAGAGTAAAAAAATATTAATATTTTTAATAATTTCCAAAAAGTTTTGCACTGTGCTTTTCACCCCAAATTTTTTGTGTTGATATACGTTTAGTTTCCGCCGCTATATTAGAATTCAAAATGTAATATTTTTAAAAAGAGAAAAATATTTATATTTTGTTACCATGGTAACCATTTCTCCTATCTTTCCAATGAAGTACAAGAGTAGCCCACGGGGCGTGGTGTAGAGGTTAGCGTGCTAACCTCATATACCAAACGTCGCGGGTTCGGACCCCAGGCAGTCCGATGATTTTATTTAAGCCATCTGGATACCAGATGGCTTAAATAAAAATGCCTGGACCCTAATATATATAAATTCATAAATAACGGTTATCGTAAATGTCTTATATGGCCTGAGCTGCCGAAAAGACAGTGTGAATGTGTGTGGAGTGTGAGTGTGAATGAGAAAAAGTGTGAATGTTTTTTTTAAAAAAAAAAAAAAAAAAAAAGTACAAGAGTAAAGTGTGCTTCAAACAATTTTGTGAGCAAAATGAGAATATACATTTTAAAGAGCATCTGAAAAATAATTGATTTTTGAATTTTAATCAAAATCGTTAAAGCGAATTTTGAGAAAATCGAAAAAAACTGAAAAAGGACATCAGTAAAATATTTTTGGCCGATTTTGTTTAAAAGCTTATTTTCACGCTTCAGGGAAGTGTCTAACAAGGGCGGATCCAGAGGTGTTTCTCGGGGGGGGGGGGTAATCTGGTGTGATTCGTCGCACAGCACACTATTTTTTCTTAATTTCGGTAATTTAAAGGCGCATTCTGTACTTGTTTGCCAGAATATAAATACAAATCAAATTTTAAAGTATTAATTTTTAAAATTTTACATTAAAAATAAATTTTTTTGCGAAAAAAAAGGTATTTTTTTTCGGGGGAGGGAGTAATTACCCCCTTTATCCCCCTTGTATCCGCCCTTGGTGCCTAACTTAAATATAAAATTTCAGCCTTATAGCTCAATTCCTTCTTGCTCAAAATTGAACACAGAGAGACGCGAAAATCCACTTTTTTGAATTTAGGGGACCTCAAAATCCATCAAAATCTCGACAAAATTTTTGACATGAATCCAATACTTTCTCTCTCTATATATTAACATATATAGAGGTAAGAGAAAGTAAAATGAATAAGAAATGCCAAAAAACTTTAAGAATGCAAAATAATGAAAGATATTCATGCAGTAAATAAAAGTTAAGAATTGAAAATTAAATTGAATTTGCTATTTTGAATATTCATTGATTCATCATCAGTAGTCATGGACGGGTATATTGGTAATATGATAAGTTTAATATCCCTCTGCCCCTTTGACACTTCCCTTTTGGCAATTACAGTGTCAATCGACCCCGGTATTGTCTCCGAGGGGTGTTTCACCCTTGCACGATATATTGTCTGGTGCCACTGTCTGTTTCACCACCATTGATGAATAGAAGGGCGCCAATACACAAGTACTCTATTGGATCACACTTTATTTATTAATTAATTCTATGACAATGTGCTTGAGTATATGTGTATGTGTGTAACACAGGCACAATGCCATGATTACAACCCCCTTGGTTTGGCTCCTCCCCTCTTCTCCTAAAGGTCATTTTAAATTAACACCTCTCTCTCTCTCTCTGAAACACCCTCACTTGAAATGTGTAAAATTACATTCTTTAAACTATTTTAATAAATAAATATCCTTCAGCGTCACAATTAGTTTCATGTGTATTTTTTCAATAGCTTTATTCTTTTTACTTTCTCGTACCCTATATATGAAATATATAGAGAGAGAAAGTATTGCGATCATGTCAAAAATTCGATGTCGAGATTTTGATGGATATACATGTTTTGAGGTCCCCTGAGTCCAAAAAAGTGGGTCCCGCAAATTGGTCTGTGTGTGTGTGTGTGTGTGTGCGTCTGTGTGTGTGTGTGGACAGATTTTTAGCATGAAGGAGTTGAGCTAGCGGATTGAAATTTTATATTTAACTTAGGTACCTTTGAAGAATCTCAAAATAAGCTTTTGAACAAAATCGGCCAAAAAGTACTAGTACTTTACTGATGTACTTTTTCAGTTTTTTTCGATTTTCTCAAAATTCCCTCCAAGGATTTTTTTTTAATTCATAAATGAACTATTTTTTAGATGCTCTTTAAAATGTATATTCTCATTTTGCCGTTGAAATCTTCTGAAGACCACTTTACTCTTGTTCTTCATAGGAAAGATAGAAATGGTTGCCATGGTAACGGAATTTAAATCTTTTTTCTTTTTATTAGATTAAAAATCAATTAGCCCGAGGGGCTTGGAGTAGTTGGTAGCGTGCCTACCTTCTATACCGAACGTCTCGGGTTCGGATCCCAGGCAGTCCGATAATTTTATTTAAGACATTTGGATACCAAATGACTTAAATAAAAATGCCTGGACCCCCCAATTGATATATTAAACATACTGATTATCGTAAAAAGTCTTAAATGGCCTCAGTTGCCGAAAAGACTGTGTGAATGTGTGTGTGAATGTGAGGGTGAATGAGAAAAAAGTGTGAATGTTTTAAAAAAAAAAAAAAAAAAAAAATCAATTATTATTTAAATTCCCATTTTTTTTTAAATTTATTTGTGTCTTTAATTGTTTCAAAGAAAACATATATGTCTCTCTCTCACTTGCAAACATTATCATCTCTCTCTACTCTTTTTAAATTCCCTTTCCACCTTATCTTCGCATAGGAACAATGTTAATTTCCTATAGGGATTTGTATCTTAATTTCGATTCAAAAGGGGGTCCCCTTTAGACAGGGCCGGAACTAGGAGATTTTTTAGGGGGGGCAAAATTTAATTTGCCGCCCCCTCCTTAAAATTTTCTATACAAAATATATATCATTTTACCTTTTTTTTAGTAAATCTTTCTTTAATTGCCGCCCCCTGAAATCTGCCGCCCGGGGCACACGCACCCACTGCCCCCCTCTAGATCCGGCCCTGCCTTTAGAACTTTTTAGGCATTTAAAAATTTTTTTTCCAATTCTTATGAAATTTTGTATTTATTTACGATTCTATATTGTGTATAAAATGTCCAAATATGAGATTAAAATTTTGAAAAATAACCATAGTTTATTTGAAGCAGTCAACATTTAAAATGCAAGTTTGAAACTAAGGTGCTATCGGAAACTAAATATATCTCGACACAAAAAATCTGGTGTGACCAGCACAGTGCCCAACTTTCTCTTACCGAAGGGTAAGAGAAAGTTGTGTGCTGTGCGCCAGTCACACCAGATTTTTTTTATTTTAGTCATCTCAGGCCATTTAGACTCTACCCAAGGGCCTATATACGAGTATATATATTTTTTTTTTAAAGAATAAAATCAAATCATCCTACTACCCCGAAACGGCTCGAGATTCTTTAAAAAATATTTCAAACATTCAAGTCTTCAAAAATTAATTTTAATTGTTTTTAAATCCTCCTCTGTTTATCAATAGTTACTAATTATTTTATTGTAGCCACTAGTCCGTAGAGTTCTTGCCTTTTGTACTCTGATCACCTACCACCCATCCCAAGCGACAAAATATTCTCTTTATTAGAGATATTCTGCCAAATATTCCAAGATCTAAATATCGATAAAAACTAGCAGAAGAGACGTCAAATTGTTCATTCATAAACAGGGCGTAAACATAAAAAAAACATAAAAAAGGGCGTACCCAGGATCAAATCTAGAGGGGGGCAGATCATGGCCGTCCAGATTGTGACATAGCTTTTTCATGTATAGATCTATATATATAGGGGAAAAGCCTTCGAATTAAAGGCATAAAAACTCTCGAGTCTTAAGGAATCCCCGTCGCTATCGCCCTACCTAATTTTGTTTCATTTCATCACTTTATAAGGATTTAATTTTTTTTTTCTTGCTTCTAGGGAGGGGCAGCTGCCCCCCTCCCTGCCCCTCGCTGGGTACGCCCATGTTCATAAATTTACTTAAAAAATTTTTTTTTTATAAAATCTAGTAGAGCTCTAGTGACAGTAGCGCACTCTCGTAGCGTAGTAAAGAAACCTGTTGAGAGTCGCCGGTGACGTCACGGCTTGTGGAGAAGGAATAAAAGTTTCACTTTTAAAGTTTTTTTTAGAAAAAAAAAAAAACTGTTTTCGATTTTCATAATTTTCTCTAAAAACCCGGATTTGGAAGTCGGCTTTTGAAAACAGACAAACCCTACTTCTTAGTGATTGGTAACCAATTCTTCTTCTTTCCTTGCCTTATTCCCGCAGTGCGGGGTCGGCGGAATGGGTTTTTTGTGACCGGAAGAAATAGAAGAGGCCGGCCCGTCGTACGGTCTGGCGCCTGTTGAAAATATAGAAGGAAGGAACAGACATGCTAAGAACAGAAGGACTCCCAGTCCCAGCTCGAGAAGCTCGGGCAGCTCGTGGTCGCCATCTACGTTCCCACAAAATGTGGGCCCCTGAGCATAATTGGTAACCAATTGAATTTGAAATGAATTTTTCTCGCTTAGAACAGAAATCGGATCCCGGACCCTAAGCACGAAAAGCAAATGTCTTCCCTTCGAGTCAAATATTTATTATACTAGCAACGTAATCAGACTTCTTATTCTCTATGGTGATTTTTTTTAGCCTCAAGTCTGTCTCTGCCTTTTCTGGTCCTGATCTTTCTCGTATTACATAAAATCTATTTTTCTGCTGACCCTTAGAGAAATTACCCTTAATTATATTATTGCAACCTTTTAAAGTTTCAAATTTCTAGAAATTTATAAAATATTTTCTTTGTAAAAGAATTGAAAATTGACTTATTTGATGCATTTATAAAGAAATTTTTTTTTCTTTAACCTGACAAAACAACATCTAGAAAATTGCATTAAATGGATTCGTATTTTCGCCATCCACAGTGGTGTTAAGGAGCAGCCTATTTCCATCTTAAGTTACAACAAACGATAATTTTCCTTAGTTCAGAAAATTCCGAAGCACCACAATTACCAAGATGAACGTGAGTTGCTCCACTATTGTATTCAGCAAGCGATATAAATCTAAAAACGAAAAATACTTTGTTACTCCCTACATGTCTCCTCTTATTATGTTTCAACTGTTAATTTTATAATTGGCTCCAATCCAAGAAAAGTTGGAATGGTCAGCTAATAAATTTCTCAAGTTACTTTTTTTTTTTTAGATATTTAATTAAAATAAATAAAAATTATTCCAAAGATTTCAAGAGAGAGAGAGTGAGGGCACTCTTTTGAGTAAGAGGAATTTATATTTTAATAAATAGAGTTTTAGCTGTAGCTGTTGTTGTAGTACAGTTTATGTTAAGTGGGCATTAATTGGCGAGAGTGGGGGGCTTGTTAAGAAGAAAATAAAAAAAAATGACCCCAAGGAGAGAATGGGGAGAGGTGAGGGTCAGTCAGCCCTCTCTTTGAAACCATTTCAATACTCATTATCTCTAACGAGCCTTGTGGGGTCAGTTTAAAAAATAAAATCCCAAAAAACCCGTCTTGCTAAAGAGTAGCATCTAGTGATATAATAAACCCTCTTAAAAACCGGGGGTTCCGCAAAAAAGAGTAAACAATACGGAATGAATGAAAAGGAACGGACAGACACGTTTTCATTATTAATTTCAAATTAGACTAACTACTTGTTAACAATTTTAATTACACTGTTAAAAAAACTTCCAAAAAACTTCCTATACAAGTATAGGAATTCTGTTTCATAAACTGTTTATGAATATATATGAGAAAGTTCAATTTGGTGCAAACCTAACCAATTTCTTGTATATTTTAAAATTAATTATTTTGGTGAAATTGTTAATTTGAATTTGAATTTTTATAGCTATTTAGTTGAATTACTTTATAAAAATTATTTAATTAGTATGATTGTAATATAATTCATAAATATTTAAATAGTTTAGAGCGCGAATTTCAAACCAGAATTTAATAAATTTAGATTTGTGAAATAAATTTTAAAAGAATAATTTCAAGTTTCCTTAAAATAATTATAAAATAATATTAATAAAAATTCCTTGAGGTAGTCGAGTTATTTGAGAACGTTTAGACCAGTGATTCTCAATTTGTCGCGGTACACTTTGAACGATTTCAAAATTTGGCGGCACACAAAGAAAAAGTTCAGTTTAAAAGTTGGTAATTTGTTCATAAACTTTTATATTAATTTTAATTCATATCCTGGGTATATTAATATTAAACCACGAAAGTATATGGAAAATGATTGAAAATTCATATTTTTTTTTACAGTGTAGCGTTGAAACTTGGAGTTTTTTTTTTTTTAATTATAAGAAAAGACTGCATTTAATAAAGTTTTATGAATATTATTTTATGTTTAATAGAAACAAAGAAGTTTTAATAAATTAGAGATTTAAATTGATTAAACTTTCAACTGATTTATTAAAAAGATTTTTTTATAAGGTGCGCGTCTCGGAAAACCGTTAAAACACGATTGACTCGAGGCGGCACCAGACGGCGTTAGTGTTCCCCCATTGGAAAACAAGGGACTTTTTCCATTTCATTCTAGACTTTCCAGCTAATTAATTAAAGGCAATAAATTAATTATTTTTTAACACAATGATTACTAATTTAATTATCTACAACTTATAGAGCTCCTTTTTTAAATATCTTTTATTTAGTGCGATTAATCTAAAAAAAAAAAAATTTTTTTCGAAAATCAAAAAAAGGGCTTCTATAAGTTGTAGATATTTTAAATAGCTTTAATTTAAAAAAATTTGAGGTCGATAGCTTCAAAATTGTGGCCGCTGGAAAGTCCCAAAATTAGCACCCCGAGACGCGCACCTTAAAAAAAAAAAACATTCAGATGTGACAGCACATTACACAATTTTCAATTACTATAGAGAAAAAATCAGAGCTAAATTTATTTTAATTTAAATCATTTTTTTTTAGAATCCTGATAATTCGTATAGCCACAGGACCAACGATTTGGTAACAATTATCGGGAATACCTTTTATCGGTAACAGGACCACAGACAGACTTGATGCCCCCCCCCCCCCTGTAATTTTAAGATTTGAGCTAAAAGTGCCCGGGCTCCCTAAGCAAAAAATTTCTTTATTATTTTTTTTTTTTATTTAAATTTTAACCAAGAAAATTATTTTTTTCATTGGAATTTTATTAACTAGGTAGAGCTTTGTTTAAAAAGAGATTGAATTTTTTTCAACAACAAAGCTCAAATAGACTGTAAATAAGCCACCTACAAAAAGATACGGTAACTCTCCCAGTAAAATTCTAAGTGGACTAATCATATCTTACTTTTCTACCTAATGAAAAAAATCCCTACAAAATTCTGCAAGGGATTCGATGGGTTCCTAAGTTACCCAGTGTTATTATTATCTGTATATGTGAGTTTCGAAATTCTCAAAAATTAATTCCGCCCCAGTAATAAGAAATTTTAGAATGACATTAAAATGTTTCTATCCTACTATGCTATTTGCTAAATATTGAATATAAATTTTAACTCAAAACGGAATGCACTACTTATTTTTTAGTAAAAGTATTAAAAAACATTAATATCTTTGTGCATTATAGGGGATGGGGCATTAACCCCCCTGGTTAATGCCTTCATACCTCCGGGGGGAGGGGGGGGGGCCTTCAAGGAAATGCGAGCCTTCACCGCGAAATTACTCTCAAAATAATTTGAATACATTTATAAATAATTATTTTAATTTTAATTTTATTTTGAAATTATTTTATTTTAATTTTCAACCCTTAATTCACCCCAGAGTAAAGGTATATTAAGGAAATTTGATTAATAAAAATATAGGCCAAATAGAAAGAATATAATGGTAAAAAAATGGTGACTTAAGAAAAGATAAAAAAAAATGTCCTCAGGCTTGGTGTAGTTGGTAGCGTGCCTACCTTCTATACCGAACGTCAAGGGTTCGGACCCCTGGCAGTCCAAAATGGCTTAACCCCCAATATGTATATTATTAATTAATAACGGTTATCGTATAAAGTCTTATATGGCCTGAGTTGCCGAAAAGATTGTGTGAATGTGTGTGAGAGCGTGAATGAGAAAAAAGTGTGTGTTAATTAAAAAAAAAAAAAAGATAAAAAATAAAAAACTAATTTTTTTTCAATGACACCTACCTCCCCTCCCACTTTCAACAGCTTATATTCACCCTCTACCCTTAGTGAAATACAAAATATTTAATTTCATATTCAAAAGAATAGTTTTTCGCAGTCAAATTATTTGTTTCTACCATTTTTTTTCAACGATAAAATGCATAATAATTACCTTTAATAAGACTCTCAAGAGGGTGTGATGGTTGACGGTGAGGTCAGGGTGGGTTACACTATATTAATTATTCACTTTGATTCACTTTAAACACAAAAAGACAGCAGCGCCTGCAACCCAGCAACGCGCTCGACTCGACTGAACGAGAGATGATCGTCTCTCTCTCTTCGTAAAGGAATAAAACAGATGAAAATAACAATTCCCTTTTTATTAAAAGTAAAAAAATACCTTTTCCTCTAATCTAACTATATTTAGAACAGGAAAAGAATGTCAACAAGTGATTTGGAATATTCCAAGGCCTTTCTTAAATAATCAAACCTTCATCCCCCTAATCAAAATAATAACGCTATTTTTTAAATGTTTTCTATTTTTTTGACTTCGATTTAGCTAAAATAAATTTAAAAAACATTTTTTTTCAATTTTTCAACCCCTTATCCAATCCTAATAAATAAAATAATTAACAATGCTATCGCCTTCGGCGAGCTTCGCGTCTAGTCAAAAAAAAATTAAAATCCTGAAAAACTTCCCTGGATTCGCCTTTGGGTTTTACACATAGTATAATTTTCTAGAAGGAATCTAGAGTTACTTTAGGCCAGTGGTGTTCAAACTTTATGTTACAACGCCTCCCTTAAAAATATTTAATCGTAATACGCCCCCCCCCCCCCCCACACACACATTTAATAAAATAATACAAAAACAAAAAATTTTTAATACTAAAAAATATAAATTTATATAAAAATATTTTTTTTTATTTATTCATATTTATTATTTTAATTAAAAACTCCGGGGTCTAAATAGCCTTAGATGCCGAAAAAGACCTTAAAAAAAAAAAAAAACTCCGTCCAAGAATCTTCTATTATTTTATTTATAAAACTAGCAATCATTTGGAAAATTGATCTTAGTGGCCAATATTCGCACCTCCCTAGGGAGGAGCGCCTCACAGTTTGGAAAACGCTGGTCTATATTGTGATTTTCCACTTATTTTTCAGAAAGAGCAATATATCAAAACCGAAATGCTAATTAGTAAATATCACTAAATCTATAAGTTTTAATGAACAAATGGTTAATATAAAACCTCAAGAGAATTAAATTTGCTATGAAATGAGCCAATAATCATTTTTCTACGATACTTTGTTTTCGTGTTATGAAGTAAAAACTTGAATTTTTAGATAAAAACTTTTTCGAAATTTTAACCCCGATGAGGCACGGGTTAACGTTACCCAATTTGCTAAAACTTTGCCATTATCATTTTCTAGCCAAAAGACAACTTTTAGGAGGTTCGGCCGAAAGAAATTAAAAAATTTTGTTTTTTGAGGCCCCCCTAGTGTATATCCATCAAAATCTCGATTGAATTTTTGACATGAATCCAATGGAATTTTTCACTAAAAATGTAAGAGTCCCATATGGCCACTTGCTACACACTCGTAGGGCAAGAAATGACCGCTCTCAGTGCCACTGGTTGCTTAGTACAGCAGGAATTTTAGTGGTACAATTATGGCGCTGGTACAAATTAAGCGCATTTCCCCTACTAGTTTTGAATTATGGTTTCTTTTATAAAGTTGTATTGAAAACCTATGGGATAATATTATAGAATAACAATAAATAATAATGCAGGTGACTAGATGATACCCACGCTCTCCCTGTTTTGTTTTTCACAAAATAAATAAATAAATAAATAAAAATACTTTTCCAAGTTCCTTCTACACCATCAAATATAAATCATACTTAACGATTTTCGTTTAATTAATTTTACATTAATCTATATTATTAAGAAATAAAAAAAAAAAAGAAGTGAATACTGAACTTTCCAGTTTCCAAATTAAATCAATTATAATTCCAAACCCTTAATGTTAGGGTATTGTTTTTAAAGTTTAAAAAGTCTTCGCTAATGATGTCTCCAGGGAAGGGGGAAGGCGCGAATGAAACCCCCCTCCCCCTTCCCTCTTCTTTTCTGTTATAAAATCATCGTCCACGCCCTTAATTGTTCAATCTCATTATTTTTCCCTTAAAAGAAGAATGCTGCAAACTTTTTCGCCGAGGAAGAAGTTATCCATTTTTGAATTATTTATTCAACTAAGAGAGAGAGAGAGAGAGATTGAGGGAGGGTGGATTCTATTCGATTGGTTGTAAATACGTTTAAAAAAAAGAGATGGGGTGGGCGAGTTGATGATTGTTTTCGTAAACTCCTCCCTTTGACGCGACAATTGACTCTTTCCGGAGGTCCATTGTTTGGGACAACAATGAATTTCAAAAAGAAGACCAAATAACTCCTATTAAGTTGGGTCTTTTATTTAAAAAATAGGAGGGCGGAGGGTAACATAACATAATTGAAAAGTTTTTTTGATCATTATTAACGGAATATTTTTTTGATCGGCAATTTAATCAAAGAAATTCTAAATTAACATTTTTACTTTCTCATACCTATATATCGCCTGCTGAGAATCATAGTGGCGAAAGTCGGAAAATTCAATTTTTGAGTTAAGCCTACCAAACATTGTTTTGACTGCCAAAGTGGCGAAAATTAATTTCCACTAGCCGCGGCGCCCGCCTTCGGCGGACCCTCGCTTTTTCTTTTTTTTTTAAATTAGTAAATTAATTAGCGCTTTTTCTTAATTAAGAGAAGCTTCATGTATAGACGGGGAATACACAAATAAAAAAAAAAAAAAACAAAAAAAAAAAAAACAACAAAAACAAAAACTAATCCCCCATTTTCTTCTTCAAAAACGAAAACCGAAACAAAAACCTAAAATTAAAATTTTATATTTTTTTTATTTTTTTTTTTTTTTTTTTTTTTTTTTTTTTTTTTTTTTTTTTTTTTCTTAAATTTTTTTTTTTTTTTTTTTTTAGAATTAATTTTTTTTTTTCTCTAATAAAAAAAATTTTTTTTTTTTTTTTTTTTTTTTTTTAAAAGTATCCCCCCCCCTTTTTAAAACCTTTTTTGGGCGGCCCCAAAAAAGGGCCCCCCCTTTTTGAAAAAAAAACAAAACAACGCCCAAAACATTGTTTTTGGGAAAAACCGGCCAAAACCGCAACCGAAACCGAATATTCGGTCGGTTCCTAACACAAATGCAAAGAATGGATAAATATTTCTCTATACATTTTCCTGTGGGAGAAATCATAACTTTAGGAATTAATAACTCAAAAAGTTATAGGAATTTCGGGATGAAAATAATTTTTTCTGTAATCCCTAGAAGGTCCTCTTTACACACCACTCTTTGCCCACCGGTCGGTGTGCGTTGGCATTTTTTTACTGAATGGCAGAGCATTTTGTTCAATGCCAACTCACACCGATTGAGCAAAACGCTCAATGGCAATACATTTTGTTCAATGATGTCGAATCATGCTCAATTGTGTTTTGCCTCCTCGGTAATCGTTGACTCACAGGAAAGCATTGAAAAAACAGTTTTAGCCACTATTAGTCAAAAACGTTTTGTTCGAAAAGTTTTTGCTCAATTGGTGTGCGTTCAGCCTTACAGGAATTTAAAATTTGCCAAACTTATACCCGTCTTCAGAGTCGTTCCTTGAGGAAGAAGGAATCCTTATATCTATACATTTATATAGGCATAGGGATTCCTTGTTCCTCAAGCAATGACTATGAATATGGGTATTAATACTTAGACCTATCCGATAAGAAATATAATCGAAATTAAACTTCACACACATGAAATATTCATAAACTCATACTGTATGATGGTATATATAGGCGCACACTAAGATATTTTACATTTCTGGAAAATACCCATTACCTGAAACGTAATTTTATAAAGTCAATTAATTCATTTAGAAAAATAGAGACAAAGTCGGAATGGCAAAAACCATCATAAAAAATAAAGAAATATTTAGTTCCCCGGTAACCACGAACAATTATTAAAAAATGCTTACGTAATTAAATAAAAATATCTCCAGGCATTTGATTCTTTATTTTTAACGATCCTTTCTCTAATTTATTGTTGATCATTCATTTTCTACTTGGGAATGAAAAAAAAAGCCAAACAAAAATTTTTTTATACAATATATCTTAAAATTTTTAATATCGTTGAATGAAGGAGATCCCTTCTCGATGGCCGGCCACGTGCTCCTCCTCCATCTCTTCTCCTTTGGCCTCTATAGAACAAGCAAGTGCTTCAGAGAGAGAGAGAGAGAATTGTACAATGCATGAACCCCCATCCCACAATCCCCATCTCAAAATGCCCTCAAATGTCTAATGGGCTCAAGTTAGATGAAGACGTTAGGCGCAAGACAATGCAATTGACCTGTGGCGAGAGTCCTCCACTCGAATCGAAACGTCACTCAAACGTCATAATAATGACGTCACCACAACTTGAACGTATAGAATAGCCCTGACTTGATTGTTCATTGGGTGGGGGGAAGCATAAAGTCTTTAAAAATTCCTCCGATTCTTGAATCTAGGTACTTCTCAATTCTATAATATGTAGATCTATATTGCAATTAGATACGTAGAGCTTATAGCTGGTAGTTCAATTAGGAAAAGTAAGTGACAGCAGGTAGTGGTATTTAGTCTTTGATTAAACAACGAAATACCACTATTTGCTGAAAAGTAGACAGAAAGCAGCTGGCGGTATTTTGTTGTTTATCCCAACGACGAAATACCATTAGCCGCAATTTCTTCTTTTCCTGTCTATTTATTTGAAATTTTACCGAAAATATAAGTTTACTGTACTAAAAATTCTATTCCATCCTTAATAAATTTGATATCCAATAATTTAATTTATGGGGATAGCACACACTTGGTAAAAGATGAAAATAGGCGCTATTTGGGGAGAATATTTTATGATTGATTTAATCTCAAGAAAGGACCTCAAGAAAGAAGGGGCCGGAATGGAAAATCGGAAATGAGTAAAATTAGAGGTGATAAAAAAATGGACGGATTGTTTGAAATATATGATAGTTTTAAGAGTGAGACGGGTCTTATGACGGGTTATATGAAAATATTTTACGAGATGAGCTTGATGGGCATATGACGCCAACATGAGGATTAGAAAAATTGGTGATTCCACTAATTTACTCTTCGAAGGCCCTTGCGGCATAGCATTTAGCTTCTTGAGCTAGAAATTGGCAGCTAATTAGTTTAGAAAAATGGAATGTAAAAAATATGTCAACACAAACATTTGGGCTCTTATCTAATTAATTATATGATTTTTCAAAAAGAGAAGAAAATGAAAAATCTGGTATGATAAGGCGCATAGCATACAACTTTCTTTTCAATTCGGAATTCCAAAATTGTATGATGTGTTGCCCGCACCAGATTTTTTCGATTGATTAAGAGGGGATCTAGAGAGGTTACTCGGAGGGGGGGGGGGTAACTGGTGTGACTGGTCACACAGCACACAATTTTTTCTTTAGGTAATTTAAAGATGCATTCTGTATTTATTTACCAGAATATATAGATATATACAAATCAAATTTTTAGGTATTATTTTTTAAAATTTTATATTAAAAATAAAAATTTAATTGCCAAAAAAATATTTTTCTCAAGTCTTGGGGGGGGGGGCGGTTATAACCCTTTATTTTTTTTACTTTTATTTTTACTTTGCCCTCTCGGCTGTTGAGGACATTTAGGTTTTTTTTTTTTTTATTTAAGAAATTTTTCGACATCTATGGCCATTTAGACTCTGTCCCCATTTATTTAAATTGATTGGTATCCAATTCAATTTAAATAAATTTTTGTAACGGCCCTTGATACAAATGGCCAGCTACACCAAGGCCCGGAGGTATATTTATTTTATATTAATACATATATAAATGGCTACTAGGGGACGTTCAACACGCTGATTTCTCATGGAGGTCGCCCAAAAATAACATTTAAAGATTTAATTTTCAAGAATTCAACAGCAAGTGACTTCACTATTACTCTAGCCAACTTCACATTGATGTCTTCTTCTTCTTCTTCTCTCCTCGCTTTGTCCCGCAATGCGGGATCGGCAGACCTTACTCTTTCCCTCCAACCATATCATAGGTTTTTACGACCGGAAGAAATAGGACAGGCCGGCCCGTCGCACGGTCTGACGCCTGTTGAAAAGAGGAAGGGACAGACATCCAAAGAACTGCCTGTCCCAGCTCGGGCAGCTCGTGGTCGCCATCCACGTACCCACAAGATGGTGGCCCCTGAGCAACAACTTCACATTGATGTATAAAATTTTATTTTTTTAAGTTGATACGAAATAGGCCTATAATTTTTTTTATTAGGTAACTAATATCCGTTACAACCCACCTATATCTTTTAAATATATATTTCATATTTCCAAATGCTTTGCGAAGAATAAAAAAAAAAAAAAAAAAACCCTATAATTTCGAATAATACGTGCAATCGAGTGTGATGGAGTGTGTGTAATAACGAATAGAGAAAATGGAATTAAGTGAGCGAACGAGTGAGTGTATCTGAACCGAAAGACGTTGTCTTCTTATGTGTCAGTGATTTTACCCAATTGTCTTTCTCTCTCTCTCTTTTTTTTTTGAAAAACAATTATATAAAATGCATTATGCACGCTTGAGGCATCCTGCTGCAAAAATCTCTCTCTCTATTATATTCTCTCTACTCTCTTTTACCCCCTGCAGAGCTCAGTTTCTCTTACAACCCTTGAAAAAACCCACACCCTCTCTCTCTCTCTCTCTTTTTAATAGCCATTGTGAATGAACAGTCAAAATGACGAAGACGACGAGGATTCGATTTGGATTATAAAACTTTCAATTGTCTTCCGTTCTATTGTTTTTCTGTATTTCTAGTTGAGTGAATTATCAAAATTGCTTAGAAAAGAAACTTAAAAACCTAATCATTTGTATGAAAAGAGCCTAGTAGGGATTACGACGACGACGGTAAACCAAATGCTGCTTGCTGATCAAAAAGGAATTAAATATTAAAATAATGAAAGTGAAATGGAGCGACTAATTAATTATTATGCAATAATAAGTGGATGACTAATTTTCCCATAATCGTGCTCTTCCTCCCTTATTGGATAGGCGGATTATTATTTTTTATATTCAGCACACGGTAAGTATATTTTTGTGTATAAGAATGAACATTGTTATTGTTTTGGTGACGATGATACCATTTAGAAAAAAAAATTTCATTAATCTTTTTTAACATTCAATTGATAGTCATAAAAATTTAAAAAATCAGGTGTGACTGGTCGCACTAGATGTTTTGTGTCAACATAGATCTATATTTAGTTTTCCACGGTATGGTACATTAGAAATCAAAATGTAAAACAGAAAAATATTTATATTTTGTTAACATGGCATCTATTATTTTTCCTATGAAGTACAAGAGTAAAGTGTGTTTCAAACAATTTTGAGAGCGAAATAAGAATATAAATTTTAAAGAGTAGGTATCTAAAAAATCTGGTGTGACTGTCGCACAGCACACAACTTTCTCTTACCTTCGGTAATCGAAAGTTGTGTACTGTGCTTGTCACACCAGATTTTTGTGTCGACATGTATTTAGTTCCCGGCAGTAGGGAATATTTGAATTCAGATGTAAAATTTATAAGTATGGGAAAATATTTATATTTTGTTACCATGGCAACCATTTCTCCTATCTTTCCTATGAAGCACAAGAGTAAAGTGGTCTTCAAACAATTTTGAGGGCAAAACGAGAATATACATTTGAAAGAGGATCTAAAAAATAATTGATTTTTGAATTTTAATCAAAATCGTTAGAGCGAATTTTGAGAAAATCGAAAAAAACTGAAAAAGTACATCAGTAAAGTACTAGTACTCTTTGGCCGATTTTGATTAAAAGCTTATTTTTCCGGTCCCGGGGGGTGTTTAACTTATATATAAAATTTCAGCCCCATAGCTCAATTCCTTCATGCTTAAAAGTGATCACAGACACACACAGACACACACACCCACCCACCCACCCACAGACAGACCATGTCGCGAAAACCACTTTTTTGGATTCAGGGGACCTCAAAACGTGAAGATCCATCAAAATCTCGACATCGAATTTTTGACATGAAACCAATACTTTCTCTCTATATATATATTACATATATACATAGGTAAGAGAAAGTAAAAATAAATGATTTATGAATTTTAATAAAAATCATAAGATGTGAAGAATTTGAAGAATTAAAATCGTAAGGAACAAATTTTGGGAAAATAGATAAAAATTTAAAAAATACACCAGTAAAGTACTAGGCCGATTTTGTTCAAAAGTTCGTGTGACGTGGCAGGGGTGTACAGTGTAAGTCCCACCCATGCGTTTTCTACCTGTGATTATTTCATTGTTTTTATTAAAGAAAATGAAAATCTTCATTGGATTTTTTCTAGGTTTTGGACCATGAAAGTTCCCATTAAAAAATATTTAATATTTTTTTTAAATACAATCACAAGTAGAAAACGCATGGGTGGGACTTAATATTGTCCCTCACTGTACCTAAATTAAATATCAAATTTGAACCTTTTTCAAGCTCTTTTCGTTTTTAAGATATTTTGATCACAGATACACAGACCACTTTATGAAGGCTAATTTTTTGGAATCAGGGGACCTCAAAACGAGTATTTCCATCAAAATCTCGATATAGACCTATTATAATATAGGTAAGAGAAAGTAAATTAACGAAATAATTTAAAGAAAGAGTTTAACAAGCACCCTGAATAAATATTATTTTAAATATACGTAGCCAATAATTACACCAATCTATGAATTTCTAAATATATACTAGGTATGATACTAAAAATAGTATAAATTCTAAGACAGCCAAGTTTGGCTGAAATCTATCAAAAGTTGGTCAAAACATTTGTCTCTAAAGCTAGTCAAATAGACAGGAATACAAAATCGAAAAAGATAATATTAATAAAAAATATTCTAAACAGCCAATACCCGAGTATTACTCTCAAAACATTTAAGATTAAAATACTTCCTTTGCATTAATAAATGTGCTTTTAATGAAATAATCAATTTGTTGTGTTTTTAATAATTAACTCTTTGAATTTGTCAAAGATTTATATGTCAGCATATATTAAATTTATAAATGAATTGTAAAAATTTCAAGAGGTGCTCACCAAATAAACGATGTCTGCAATTTAAGCCAATCAGCGAGGGCTCGGACCGCGTCTAACAGGAACTGCTTTCTCAGCCTTACTGAATAAAGCACAAATGATAACCAGGTTGGAAGCCGTCGCCATCTGTCGAAACAAGAATAAAATCATTTAGAAAAGTATATCTAACAGTATTATATATCGCTTGTTGAGAATCATAGTGACGAAATTTCGCGAAAGGTCGAAAATTCAATTTTTGCGTTAAGCCTACGAAACGTTAAAACGTCTTCTCTTTTGAGTGGCAAAGTGGGGAAAATATATTTCCATTCTTTGCTATTGATTATGGCCTATTCATTTGTTGCCCGGGTATTTAAACGTATATGTTTATAAAACTTTCAAACACCTTTTCTCGAGTTGCTGGATTTCGCACTTTCGTCACTAAGATTCTCAGCAGGCGATATATTCGTCTGTGTGAATGTGTGAGAGAGAGAAAAAAAAATTATTATATCATTTTTTTTTTTTTTTGTCGGCTGTTAGGTTGCCCCCATTCAGCCCTAGAAAAAGTATACAGTATATTATTATATCATTTCAATACATTTGAAGCAAAGAAATTATTTTAAAAAATTTTCTTTTTTTTTAATCTGGTGGGATTGGCTGATGTTATAGTCAAAAATTACTAAAAATACTACTTTACTAAGTATTTGAAACAATATTCCGTATTTTTTATTTTTTTGGCGCTTGACACACTAATGCGGGGTCCAATTAAGGTTCGAATCTATAAGTAGGCCTACTAATATCCAGAGGAGGGACTTTTCCTGGGGAAAAATTTCTATAAAATTGCCAAATACGATACGGAATTTGAGTTGAAATTGAGGAAAAAATACCAACCCTTCTCATTATACTCTCATTGTAGGAGTATTATTGTGATAGAAATAACATTCTCTTATATTGATATTTTCAAATTGAAAAAGAACTCTTTCAACAAAAACTACTTTGTTTTTGTAATTTGATTATTTTCTCTTCAATGATCCAATGGAAAAATTTAATTCAAATTGTAAACATTTAAGTCATTTCCTTTTTCAGAAAAAGGCAAATATCATCATCTGTTCTGTATCGACTATCCCAGCATTTGGAAAGAGAGAGAGAGAAAATTATCATTAATTAAATAAATATTAGTTCAGATGAAGCCCTTAGTAAGTGCTTTTTAAGAAAGGAGACATGTTTTTATCTTTTTCTCTATTCAAGACACGTGCGAGAAAATCAACAAATAAAAAATATAGTTTCTCATTTATTTATTATTAATTTATCGATCGGTAAATAAAAAATAAATTACTTAATTCCAGCGTTTTTGCTTTCAACTTTTGATGTTGGATTAATATGAATCAAGGGCGGATCCAGAGGTGTTTCTCGGGGGGGGGGGGGGGGGGTAATCTGGTGTGACTCATCGCACAGCACACTATTTTTTTTTAATTTCGGTAATTTAAAAGCGCATTCTGTACTTGTTTGCCAGAATATAAATACACATCAAATTTTTAAGTATTAATTTAAAAAATTTTATATTAAAAATAAATTTTTTTGCGAAAAAAAGGTTTTTTTCATATCTCGGGGGGGGGGGGGGGTAATTACCCCTTTACCCCCCCCCCCTTGTATCCGCCCTTGATATGAATTCACTTTTTTCCTTTCAATATAAATTACAGAAGAATATTATAGCAAAGAGAATTTTTTCTTTTTTTTTTATAAAAAAACATTCACACTTTTTGGTATCCAAATGGCTTAAATAAAATCATCCGACTGCCTGGGGTCCGAACTCGCGACGTTCGGTATAGAAGGTAGGCACGCTACCAACTATACCAAGCCCGGGGGCAGAATTTGTTCTTAATTAATTGCGGTTGAATTAATATATTTTACCTACAACGATTATGTTTTAATAATTATTCTAATGTCAGCACTCGATTATATCTAGCATCTCTATGCGACGCTTACTCAATATTTTTTGTCTAAGTGTTTAAAACGTTTGATGATAATTCCCTCTCCCTGTTGTCTGGTGATGATTCATTTAATTTTCCGGCTGGTTAGGTCAGTGGGTTATCAGAACAAACCTCAAAAGAGCGGCGGGGGTCAAAAAATGCCTCCCTCCTACATTAAATAGGGAGACCAAGAATGAAAGAAAGCTAGGCTAGCCCTTTCCCCATGACATGCAATTGACAAACGCAGAGACAGCCACTTGAAAAACTGTTTGAAGGTTTAGAAATTGTTGCCAGGTAGCTATATCTTTCCTTCCTTTTTATTTTTTGCTCATGCAGAAAAAGAGGAAACCACAAAGCATTAGATAACATTAAGATGGGGGAGAGGGAGTGGATAAAAAAAATTCTTTAGTCATGACTAGAGACCGGATTCCTATGCAATTGCATATTCTATTTGCTAATAGGTACATCACTGAAAACCAATTTTCTATCCGAATCATGCCCCCTTGGAGCTAGGGTTCAAATTCTATATTGCATATTTTTGCATATTTGGCCAATATTGCATAAAGTTGCATATTTAAAGCTTTTTGGATATTTTAAATTTTTTTTCAGTAAAAGTTCCATTTTATTTTAATTTTTTAATTTTTTTTTTTCTAAAAACAAAAAAAAAAAAATTAAACGAAAAAAAAAAAATTTAAATCCTTTTATTACATTGTAAAAAATAAATAACTATATATTAGGCCGAAATCTCCTCAAAACGCTGACTTTTCGGCAAGGGTGTAGGAAGGGAAAAACAAAATGAAAAATTTTTTTATTTTCCCCAATGAGTCTATTTCCTGATATTTCGAAGGCACATAGGCTCTTCTTCTTCAGAGGAAGCTCATTTTACACTCCGTTAACATTATAATTACAGTCAAGGTTTTTTGCATACAAGAAAGCCATATGTCCTCGGTAACTCTTGAGAGCATTCAGAATGCTCTCAAGAGTTACCGAGGAGCATTCAGAATGCTCTCAAGAGTTACCGAGGACATATGGCTTTCTTGTATGCAAAAAACCTTGACTGTAATTATAATGTTAACGGAGTGTAAAATGAGCTTCCTCTGAAGAAGAAGAGCCTATGTGCCTTCGAAATATCAGGAAATAGACTCATTGGGGAAAATAAAAAAATTTTTTTCATTTTGTTTTTCCCTTCCTACACCCTTGCCGAAAAGTCAGCGTTTTGAGGAGATTTCGGTCTACAATTTCTCTCGGCATCACTCATCAGCTTCAATAACTATATATTTTTTATTCTTTATATCCTCTTTTAAGAAATAAATTTAGTTTTGCTAGAATTTTCGTTGGATGAATATCAAGTCAGTTGTGTTCATAGTTCGAAGTCAAATTAATTAAAGAAAAAAAATGCCAAAACAGGGGTCCTCGTTTGCTTCAAAAATTTCGCAATGGATTGCTCCCTATGAAAAGGATAAAATATTTACGACTGAAGGTAATGTTGTTTTTTGCAATCCATGCGGAAAAGAAATTTCGAGCTATCGGAAGTCGCAAGTTGATCAACACGTCAAAACAGGTATGTCGTTTAATTAGGTTTTTATTTCGGCCAATTTTTCCGGCCTTCATCAGGACAATTGTTGTTGACTCGAGATTAGAGGGGCTCTTGGCAACTCCTGACATAACTGTTGGTGCGAACAGCATTAGGGCAAATGTTTTGTTTGCCAAGAGTCCCTCTAAGCTCGAGTCTATAACATTTGTCTTGATGAAGCCCGGAAAAATCGACCGAAACGTCGATAATTGTATTAAATAAAGCGAAAAAAGAGAAATAATTTTTCTTTAATTGCTTCCGGCTCCCTTACTCTCCTCATTGTTAATTTTAATTATACGTTCAGTTACAAATTAAAAGTTAGTTTCTCAGAAATATTACGTTTTTTTTTTTATAAAGTGTTTATTTTGTTAAATAATATTTAGTATATATTTTATAGAAAACTATTTTGTTAAATAAATTAACACATTTGACTGTACTGATATTATTGTTTTTTTTTTTTTTTTTGTTTTTTTAATTAAATTTAGTTTTTATTGCGAGACCAATTTTTTTTTTTTTAATCATTTCCTTCCAAAAATAAAACACCATTAGTTTTACATCAGTAGAAATCATGATTTACCTTTAATTGGAAGCCATTTACTCAATATTTTTGCCATAAATATATTGCATATTTGGCTGCATATTTTAATACTTTTACTGCATATTATATGGCATATTTAGCGATTTTTGCTGCATAAAAATCCGGTCTCTAGTCATGACAAAGCCACTCTCGTTATTTGTTACATCAATCCTATGAATATCTATTGCAACATGTTTATATTTATATATATAGTAATGATATTAGTAATTTTTATTGCAAATAAAGTATGAATGTGTAAAACCATTCAGAGACAAGACACACCAATGGTGCGCGAAGCTGTCTGTTTCTCGCACGGGGAATGCCAGCGTGACGTGACGTGGCGGATCAGACTCATTCATTCTCCAACAAAAATTGAGCACAAACTGGTGAGCACAAAGAAGTGTTCACTTCAAAATCCTGTCATTTTTTCGACTTTAATGATACAATTAAAGGCTTAGTGGAATATTGTCATAAGCCACCATTTTGTCAGTTTCAAGATATTCATGCCATTGCATTATTTAAATATCCCTCTTTAATACCACACAAAGAAGTTACTTGATTTTACATTAGCGGGATGCATATAATAAGTGGAAGTTCTTTACTTGGCCAGCTAGTGATGATTTGAGAAGTAAGATAGTCATAAGTAGAGCTCGGATTTTTATGCAGCAAAAACCGCTAAATATGCCATATAATATGCAGTAAAAGTATTAAAATATGCAGTCAAATATGCAATATATTTATGGCAAAAATACAGTGGGTAAAATTTATTCGCCCATCCTCAGTGAACTATTCTAGTGGGAGAGAGTTAAGTCTCCTTTGGTATACATAGTGGTTGTTAGGTTCTACTACGTATTCTTTTTAATGTAACAATATGATGATAAATGAGTTTTTTGTTATTAAAACTTTTTGCTATTTTCATACTCAAGATACAATCACAAGAACGTGCCCCGGTAGCTAACGGTATTAATTATTAATATATTTAAAATATTGTACAGTCAAACCCTAATTTTATGGTTATTAAAGTGAAACTTTATTTTGATCGACACAAATTTTACCGTTTCTCTATCAGCATGTCGCGTTACAAGCCGTGACGCTACAAGTTATGACGTCATAAGCCGTGACGACAAAAATAGGAATGTTGAAATTTAATATATATGACAAATTATAAAAAAATCTGGTGTGACTGGCGCACAGCACACAACTTTCTCTTACCTTCGGTAATCGAAAGTTGTGTTCTGTGCTTGTCACTCCAGATTTTTTCTGTCGACATGTATTTAGTTCCCGGCAGTAGGAAATATTTGAATTCAGATGAAAAATTTATAAGTATGGGAAAATATTTATATTTTGCAACCATGGCAACCATTTCTCCTATCTTCTCTATGAATCATTACATTATTAAGGTTTAATGACTATTATAATTACAACTTTCATATCTACTTAAATTATTTTTTAAAAAATATCTCTCTTTATAAAAATTCAAATTTATTCATGGATTTCTTTTATTTTTTTATTGATAATTTTAAAACTATTTATATCATGGGAACTTATAGATATATTTGCTCATTTCTAATATTGATAAAAATAAAAATATTTTTGACATTTCGGTTTTCAAACTATTACTATATAATTATTGAATCGATTTATTCCCATTTATATTATTTCCCCAAATGTCTTATTTTTCCATTGTTGATAGCGAGCCACTTTATATTTGTAAAATTTTTATTCCAAATAATAACCATTATTTTGGAGAAATATACGAATCAAATTATAATTAGAAAAATGTCATATATGAATTTTTACTTACTGTCTTATAAAAATACTAATGTTTTGCATTCAAAAGATTTCATTGTTTGTATGTTTTTTTTTTTTTTTTTTTTTTTCATTATTTATTTTTCAAAATTCTTAATTCTATATTTAATGTTGGAATATATAATCATGAATAATTTATTTTATATTACAATTCTGGTTTGTGAGAGATTTATCTTCCCTATTTTAATATTGTACATTGTACTAAATGTGGTTGAATCTAAACATTGGAAAATTCATCCTTACCATTGTTTATACCCACTAAAGGGTGAAATGTGTATGAGGAGCGTATCATCTGTGAAAGATGTTGCAGGAGTGGCCATCGGCTTCGGGGCGGGGTCTCTGCCTATTTTTGCTTGCTTTTTTATCTTTATTACTTTTACTATTTTCATTTTTCCATATTTTTACCCATATATTCAAAAGAATATTTTTGCCTCATTTCTCTGCTACTCAGACAAAATTTTTTTTGAAATTACCATCGGCCGGTCTCGTGAATCCTACCCAGTGAATGACTATTCTTATTTTATTTCATCTTTTAAACAAGCCGGATGTGATGGATGACACTCTAAGGCTATGTCATGTTAACGCTCAATCTATCCCAGCGCATTTCGATGAATTTAAACATCATTTTGACAAAGGGAAATTCCAAATTATTTGTATAAGTGAATCTTGGCTTAAGCCTATTATTTCCTCAAAAAATTATTCCCTGGATGGATATAATTTGTTCAGGTGTGATCGCCCCCTCCGTAATGGCGGTGGGGTGGCTGTATATATAGATTCTCGGTATATATGTAAGATTCTCACAGACTCAGGACAGTATACGGCCTCGTCTGTTGAGTTTATAGTTATTGAGGTGTCCATAGGGAATGTTAAAATTTTACTAATAGTTGTCTATCGACCGCCAAAAGTGGGTTTCTTTACTGACTTCGAGTCCGTGTTAAATAACTATACATGTCAATATTCAGATGTAATAATCACGGGCGATTTCAACACTGACTTCAATAAGGCCTCCGCAGATAAAGCATATCTTAATAATTTGTTCCACTCTTTAGATTTAAAAGTTGTGCCTCTTGACTCTACCTACTACACCGCTACCTCCCAATCATGGTTAGACCTACTAATTCTCAACGGTCCTTTATATAATAGGTTGACTTCTTATGGGCAGTATGCTGTCCCTTTCCTGTCGGGTCATGACCTAATTCGTATTGATGTAAGAGTAGGTATCCCTAAATATAAGCCTTCCATAATTACCTTCCGGGATTTTAAGAGATTTAATAGAGATAAGTTCCTGGAGGAACTATCGGAGATCGATTTCAGCCCCCTATTTAGTGAAAACGACATCGACCTGAAAGTTAGCCTTCTTAACGAGCAACTTCTTTTAATTTTTAATAAACATGCACCTGTTAGAAATATTTTTGCCAAGCGCCCCCCTGCCCCATGGCTAACTAGTGATATAAAAATCTTAATGAGAGAGCGAGATAGAACCAGGCTTAGAGCTATTAGAACTGGAGACTCTAACATCTTTCAGCAGTTTAGAGCAATACGAAGTAGAGTTAAACAGGAAATTTTCAAGTCAAAGAAAAATCACTTTCATGAACTTTTCCTTAACTCCAAAGATTCCAGAACATTATGGAACACTCTACGTAAAATTAACATTGGAAGGAATGTCAATAAATTAAATAACCCCTTCAATGTTAATGAAATGAATAAATATTTCTCTCAAATTAGTGTTAATTCAAATGCGGATTATAATAATGAGCGAGATCTTATTCCGTTCGACTCTGAGAGATTTTTCTTTGCACCGGTTTCGGCAGAAAATATCATCCTCTCTATTCTTCATTCTCGGTCGAATAGCGCGGGTATAGACGAGATGCCAATAAAATTATACCAGCTATCCTTGTCTGTTATTCTTCCTGTTATCCTTCACATTTTTGATTGCTCACTTCCCTCAAATATGGAAAACCTCTTTAATTCGCCCCATCCCTAAGGTAAATAATCCAACCAGTGTGGAGCAGTTCAGGCCCATTTCTCTACTCTGCTCGCTCTCAAAAATATTGGAAAGAGAAGTGTTTTCCCAAATCAACAACTTTCTCGAGTCTAATAACTTCCTTAATAAACATCAGTCTGGATTTCGCCGTTACCACAGCACACAGACGGCTTTGCTCAGGGTGACTGATCACATAAGGCTTGGAATCGATAAAAGAATGGTTACGATTTTAGTGCTTTTTGATTTGAAAAAGGCCTTCGATACCGTTGACCATTCGCTTTTACTTAAAAAAACTATGTAATCTCGGACTATCTGAAAGCGTAGTGCAATGGTTTAGCTCCTATTTGGCATGTAGAGAACAGATTGTCATTGGAGGGAATAGAACATTCTCGGATCCTTGTCCGGTGAGGGCGGGAGTTCCGCAGGGATCTGTCCTGGGGCCCCTTCTTTTCTCCCTATATATCAATGACTTTCCCTCTGGTGACTGTTCGTGTTCCTACCAGTTCTACGCAGATGATCTGCAAATTTTTCTAACTTTTGACCCGGATAATTTGATTGGAAGTGTTGAACTCATTAATCGGGATATTAATATTATCACCTCCTGGGCAAAAAACAACAACTTAATGATTAATGGAGCGAAAACCAAAGCCATCCTTTTGGGAAGCTCCGTATATGTTTCCAGGTTGAGAGAGGGAGGTCTCCCTCCGATTATGGTTGACGGTGTGGGTGTTCCCTATGAGAGGTGTGTCAACAACTTGGGGATCATGATGGATTCTGCCCTTTCTTGGAAGGATCATGTTGGACATATCTCGAATAGAGTATATAAAATCCTTTACCAACTAAGGAGGGACTCCCAAATTTTTCCCACTAACATCAGGATTCATTTAGTCAACACGCTCATACTTCCTCATTTTGATTATGGGTGCCTTGTGTTCAATGACCTCTCAGGAGAAATGAATTTAAAACTAGAAAGAGTCCTCAATGCGTGTATTCGATTTATTTTTGACGTATCAATTTTTGATCATATTACACCATTTTACCATAGATTGGGTTGGATGCGCCTTAAGGCCAGGCGAAATTTCATCTTGGGGACATTTCTGTATAATTTATTTAAAAATGGGAGTCCTGATTACCTTTATGACCTTTTCAAGTTTAGGGGCGATGTGGGAGTCAGACCTCTTCGTTCTAGTAAGGACCAAATAATGATTCCAAACCATCGAACGGTAGCCTATGGAGGGTCATTCATGATCGCATCCGCCAAGCTTTGGAATTCACTGCCAGGTGAGATCAGGTCGATGAGGAGCCTTGGGGGGTTCAAGAGACTTTTATTTAGTCATTTATCATGCAGCAACTAGGGGCGGCGGCTGTGGTCGGTGGCTGGTGGCCTATCCTGCCTGATGGAGCAAGATGCTTTTCTATTTTTCTTTTTCCTCTCTTATTTTATTTTGTTTTACTTTGTCTATTTATTTTCTTTTACAATGCCTAAACAGTGGCTTAAAAACTTTTCCACGTTATAATGTTTAATTTGAATTTTAATAATAGTTTTTGTAAGAAATTGATCATTATTATATAATAATTTTGTACAAGAATGTTAATGTGCCCGCAAGAATGTTAAAAAAAAATGAATATTCTGTATATCTTCTCTAAGAGGCAAAGCCTTAGAGAAAATCAATAAATTAATTCTAATTCTAATTCTAATCACAAGAGTAAAGTGTGCTTCAAACAATTTTGAGGGCAAAACGAGAATATACATTTGAAAGAGCAGCTAAAAAATAATTGATTTTTGAATTTTAATCAAAATCGTTAAAGCGAATTTTGAGAAAATCGAAAAAAACTGAAAAAGTACATCAGTAAAGTACTAGTAGGCCTACTCTTGGGCCGATTTTGATTAAAAGCTTATTTTTCCGGTCCCGGGGAGTGTTTAACTTAAATATAAAATTTCAGCAGCATAGCTCAATTCCTTCATGCTTAAAATTGAACACAGACACACACACAGACAGACCATGTCGCGAAAACCACTTTTTTGGATTTAGGGGACCTCAAAACGTGAAGATCCATCAAAATCTCGACATCGAATTTTTGACATGAATCCAATACTTTCTCTCTCTATATATATTAACATATACAGTATATAGAGGTAAGAGAAAGTAAAAATTAAATGCTTATAATGTGATGAAATGAAACAAAATTAGGTAGGGCGATAGCGACGGGGACTCGTTAGGACTCGAGGGTTTTTATGCCTTTAATTCGAAGGCTTTTCCCCTATATAGGGGAGACCGGGGCAGGTATATATGAAAAAGCTATGTCACAATCTGGACAGCCATGATCTGCCCCCCCCCCTGGACGACCATGATCTGCCCCCCTCTAGATTTGATCCTGGGTACGCCCTTGGTTATTTTCCTAAATTTCCACCACCTTTTATCATGTGCGTCATGGGCGTAGCCAGACATCTTGTTAGGGGGCCAACCCCTCGTTAACATGTTGCTTTCATTTTAAAGCTATCAAAATCATTCCTTACTTTTTAGGTTAAGGACGCCATTTTTATTTTAAAATACGACGTTAAAATATTAAAGGCCCTCATAGACATGACATTAATTTTTAACACTACTAAATGAAAACGCTTTGGCTTTAAAGTGTTTATTTACAGAATAGCTATTTGAGGCAAGGAAGTGTTAAAATGAATTAATGTTGTTTACAGATGTTAAAAGTTAACCTTTTGCTTGAGAATAGACGTGATTACCATATGTGCTAAAATAAATAAATAATGTCAAGAAAAAATGTCTTTTATTTCTAATAAATGTCTTTGTCCCCCTGCCTACGAAAATGTCTATTATCCTAAGGGAAATGTTAGGCAATCAAGATTTTTTTAAACTAGTTTTAAGATATATTATCCCTATTACGATGACTAATTAGCTTCAGAAGATTCGTTGTTCTTATCAAATATTATTCAATATATATATATTATCAAATACTATTGAAGCTACATAGGTAATGGTCAAATGCTCAAAGGGCGATGGCCAAGGAGGAAAAAAAAAATGTCAATTTCTAATAAAAATAATCGTGAAAGTCTAAATCAATTAATCAAAACTATCAAATTTGTCCAAATGTCTTCGGGATTATTATCATAAATAACAGAATGAATTTAAAACCAAATTTCTTCTTCAACAAATTCAATCAAAAATATTAACAATTTTAAAATTATTGTCACATATCATAAATGTGGGTTTGCTATTGTCAGATTTACTTAAATAGTTAGCTTTAATATTTTTTTTAATATCAATAATTTATCTCATTTTTTTTAGATATGAGAATATTATTTAAATTTTCTCTTTTATCGAAGAAGCAAAAAAAAAAAAGAACAAATAATAATAATAGAAAAAGAGAGAGAGAAAAAAAATTGAATTCATTTTAATATAAAAATACTTTGGTCCAATTGATCGCATTCAGAGATATAGAGATAGAGATATAAGGCAAGTGATAATCGCTCACTAGGGGTGTGAGAGAGGAGAGGAGAGGGGAGGGATGAGGGGGGAGGGACTCAAAGCATTTGCGGCTTGGAGAGATATTAGCTCCGATATTGAGGGGCTGATATCAAGTCTAACCAGAGACCCAAGCACATTCCACACAACAAGCCAACGATATTAAACCTTATAACTTAGGATACATGATAGGTACTCCATTAGGGGGATATAAGGAAAAAAATCAATTGAGGGGTCAATCTGGAAAAAATTTCAATTAATTTCCACCCATTTAATATCTTCTAATTTTAAAGATTTCCTCCTTTACGTTCCTCCACTATAAGATTTATATTATTATAGTATGGGGGAAAGGATTATGATCATGGTCAATAAAAATTTTAAGCATCTTTCAAGGCAAAGACTCCAAATATTCTTAAAAAAATCTTAGGTTTTTACCTATAGGCCTATATGTTAATATATAGAGAGAAAGTATTGGAATCATGTCAAAAATTCAATGTCGCGATTTTAATGGAAATACACGTTTTGCAGTCCCTTGGGTTACAAAAAAATGATGATAAAAAGTGGCTGTATATGTATACCATAGGCGTAGCCAGAAATTTTTGATGGGGGGGGGTTCAAGAAAATTTTTTCAAACATTTGAAAAATTTAAGATTATTTTAGAGCAGCGGTTCCCAACCCGTGGGCCGCGGCCCAGTTGTGGGCCGCGAGCTGATTGGAACTGGGCCGCGGACTTCTAAGAAAAGATAAAAATTATATATATTTATATAAAATTATAAATATACACTGGGCCTCAGAGTTTTTTTTTACGGAAAAAGTGGGCCGCACATCAAAAAAGGTTGGGAACCACTGTTTTAGAGTATTTATAAATCATTTTGTTTTTTAGCTAGAGTAAATTATTATATTTTACTTTCAATTACCCTAAATGAAATATAATTTTGTATTATTGAGTTTAAATATCTAATCATGGCGTGGGTCCCATGGGGGGGGGGGGTTGAACCCCAACCCCCCCCCCTGGCTACGCCTATGGCTGTAGACTTTAAAATAGATATAAGAGGTGTAGCAGGCAAGGAATTAAATAAAAGACTTTTACGGCTGTGGAGATTTACTCAGGATTCGCAGGGATTTTGCAGCCAGGAGATTAAATAAAAAAATCTTTTATTCAATTTTTATTTGCCGACGTTTCGGTCGCCAATCATGACCTTCATCAGGACAAATATTGTCAATTATACACGATCTTAGGTATCTTAATATTCATTGCAATTAAATACAATTTCTTTTAACTTTGATATGTACAAAATGTTATCCTTTATTTGCTACTCGGAGGTCTCTTATTCAAATCATGATGAAGGTCGTGATTGGCGACCGAAACGTTGGCAAATAAAAAATTAAATTAAAATTTTTTTTTATTTAATCTCCTGGCTGCAAAGTCCCTGCGAATCCTGAGTAAAGGACTTTTATTTAATTAATTAATCAATCGTCAACGTTTCTGTCACAAATCACGACCTTCATCAGGACGATTAATTGTTAAAACTGTACATCTTGTATTTTAACAATTAATCATCCTGATGAATGTCCTGATTTGCGACCGAAATGTCGACGATTAAAATAAAATTTAAATAAGTCTTTTATTTAATTCCTTGGCTGCTAAGTCTCCTATATCCAAAAAAATGATCTTATGAAGATGCTACGAAGATGAAATTTTATATTTAAGTTAGGTACCGCCCTGACACGCCAAAATAAGATTTGGTAAAAAATTGGCCAAAAAGTACTAGTGATTTACTGATGTACTTTTTCGGGTTTTTTTGATTTTCTCGAAATAGGCAAAAACGATTTTATTCAAGATTTTTATTAAATTTAATAAAATTATAAATTATAAAGGAGAGGGGATTTAGATTCATATTTTTTGGATGATATTTAAAATGTATTTTCTTATTTTGCTCTCACAAGTAATTGAAGATCACTCTTGAACTAGATGACTTGTTAGTAACAAAATATAGGCCTAAATGTTTTTCCATATTTATATCTTTAATCCAAATGTAACGTACTATCGGAATTTCGACACACAAACCTGGTGCGATCAGCCACACCAGATTTTTTTTTTTATTCACTTATATCTCTGAAATCACTAATTGAGAAAGGATAAAACTTGGATTTAGATTTATGTATTACTGTAAATTAGGCCAAATTATTTAAGCTACTTATAAATACGTAATTGGGGCTCAACTATTAGTTTCGAGCGTAACTCTGTCGAATCGGTAAAAAACACGAAGCGTTTGGGTTAAATTACGGGAAAAAAATTCGGAGGGATTAAGATCATGATTTGTCAAATTTCCTTCTATATAGATGCCTCATTTATAAATTTACACTTTCAATTCAATCAATTTAAAATACGTGGGTGTATATTTAAAATATTCTTTCTTCTACAAAATAAAATAAAAAATTGGGAGGGGGGGGGGGGAATTGCATTTTCCTCCTTAGGAGTATTTGTTTAGAAATTCGGTTTCTGCCTCTTGACATACAACTTGCCGAGAATTTTTAATTAACCGATATGCTAACCTTTCATTTTCGCGAAACAATAGAAAATGAACTTACACCACTTTCAAAATAAACGGTCCAAATATATCTGAACACAAAAAAATCTGGTGTGACAAGCACAGAACGATTACCGAAGGTAAGGGAAAGTTGTGTGCTGTGAGATCAGCCACACCAGATTTTTTTTCTCTAATTTTCTTTTACCGGAGTAAACAATTTGATTCTAAAATTTCCTGGAGCTCCTAAAGTCAAAGTATAAAAGTAATGGAATTATGTTTCCCCCTCTTCCGGTTCTCTTTCTATTCAATATATTACACAACTGGAATAACATCCTTTTTTTTTACATATAAGCTGACTGGCAAACCAGCCACAAAAGCAACCCAAGAATTTAGTTTATTTTTTTGCCAACACTTGAGGCTCACTCCCTCCTCCTCCATGAAAATCAATATATATTCCATGTTCGGATATTGTAAGAGGCGCCAGAGCCCTTGAGGCCAAGATTAACAGTGCTGCCTCTGACATCAAAAAAAAATATATATACGATACGATATATATATGTGTGAGCGAGAGAGAGATATCTTTTGAGCAATTCCAAACTTTGATCATACGATCGGATCATCTTATTGTCGAGAAAACCTACATAAATATTACAGATCCTATGGACTTTGTATTTCTAATAAAATTCCAGTTTTTAGCCATAATATCTTTTCTTATTATTTGTTAACACCAAATTAATTGTACGGATCTTTGGTTCCAGTTCAATTGTTCTCTAAACCAAAGGTTTTTTTTTTTTCAATTTCCTGAATGAAAGAATGATTCAGAATATTTTTTTAACAAAAGAAATAGATGCAGGTAGATAAATTTTTTTTTAAGCCTTTTGGCATTTAAGGCCATTTAGACCCCATCCCTATTTTCTCGCCGAATCCGGGACTCTAGTCTCGAGAAGCAAATATCTGAGCCACGGGTCACGGTGCCTCGGTATCCAAATGATTTAAATAAATTTCATCAGACTACCTGGGATCGGACCCGCGCCCTTTGACTTTAAGATTATCAAAATTGATATTTGTCAACATCTCTGACCTCTCGACCACGGGGGGGGGGGGCATTTGATTTATTTTATGAGGCTTGAGGGGACCCGAGTCTACTTACTAATACGCCCCCTCCAAAAAAAAAAAAAACTTAAAGTTTTTTTTTAGTATGTAAAAGGCAATTGTGGCCTTCATGCCAACAATTTTTTACACAATTGTTGACACAACTTTTGAAATAGCTATATATAGCTTACATAATTTATTTAAATAAAGTTATTTAAAAATTTTTCAGTTTCCTAATCAATGGGTTACAATAATTTATCGAGGCCAGATCCGGACAGAGGATTTCCGGGAGAATTTGGGGGTATGGAAATTTTTTTGAAAATTAGACACTGAAATCTGCGATTTTAGCTATCCTGAGTAGTGAAAAATATCAACCTTGATTTGTGGTTAAAAGGCCCCCTGAAGAAAAAAATTTCAAGAAAATGATTTTTTTTTAATTGAAATTTTAAGATTTGAGCTTAAAGGGCCCGGGCCCTCCCATGAAAAAAATTTCAAGAAAATTTTAATTGATATTTTAACCATGAAAATTATTTTTTATTAGAATTTTAAGGAGGGAGCGCAAAGGGCCCGGGCCCCCTCGGAAGGCCTGGGCCCCGGGGATAGAGCCCCCCTCTGGCTATGGGGTAAAAAGTAATGTAAAAACAGGTTTTTACCTATATATGTTCAGCGTTAAAAAAATGCTATTCTCTAAACCAGTGGTTTCCAAACTTTATGTTACCACGCCTCCCTTAAAAATATTTAATTTTATGACGCCTCCCCCCTCCTATTTTATAAAATAATACAAAAACAAAAATTTTTAATGCTAAAAAATATAAATTTATATAAAAATATATTTTTTATTTATTCTTATTTATATTAAAACTAGCAATCATTTGGGAAATTGGCCCTGGTGGTCAATATTCGCGCCTCCCCTAGACTAGTCCGCGCCGCCTCACAGTTTGGAAAACGCTGGTGTAAGGGTATTTTATGGCTGATGGAATTTGAATCAGAAATGAAAGAAGAAAACGCAACCAGAATATTTTCTTTAAAAATATATTTCAACAGCTGACGTTTCGGCCTTGGTCAAAGCCATCCTCGAATGATCACTAACAGCTCGGAGGATGGCTTTGACCAATGCCGAAACGTCAGCTGTTAAAATATATTTTTAAAGAAAAATTCTGGTTGCGTTTTCTTCTCACTTTCATTCCTGAAGAAAAATATTTTTCTCAAATCATATTTTCACGCCCTAAGGGGGTGCCTAACTTAAATATAAAATTTCAACCTCCTAGCTCAATTCCTTCGTGCTTTGAATTGAACCCAAACCGACACAGAGATAGACCAAGTCGGGAAAACCACTTTTTTGGATTCAGGGGACCTCAAAACGTGTATATCCATCAAAGTCTTCAAAGAATTTTTGACATGAACCCATACTTCTCTCTATATATATGTATATTAACTTATAAATATAGGTAAGAGAAAGTAAAAATTCAAATCCGAATTGAGATTAGTTCTATATGCAAAAAGATGCGGTGGAAATGCGAGCCTTCACCGCGAAATTACTCTCAAAATAATTTGAAGAGATTTATAAATAATTATTTTTATTTTTATTTTATTTTGAAATTATTTTATTTTAATTTTAAGCCCTTAATCCCTTAATCCTGAGTAAAAGTATATTAAGGAATAGTGAGGGTATCCAGGCAGCCAAAACAATAAAGAAAATTAAATTTGTCTTTATTTATTTAATATATTTTTGTCTACGTTTCGGCCGATATTCCGGCCTTCATCAGGACAAATGTTATTTGCCTCGAGCTTATACAGGCCCTTGGCAACTCCTGACAATGTGTTTGAGTGAACATTCGTCGGATGGCATGACTTCTGGTTCAATATTATCATCAATCAATTATTGAACCAGAAGTCATGCCATCCGACGAATGTTCACTCAAACACATTGTCAGGAGTTGCCAAGGGCCTGTATAAGCTCGAGGCAAATAACATTTGTCCTGATGAAGGCCGGAATATCGGCCGAAACGTAGACAAAAATATATGAAATAAATAAAGACAAATTTAATTTTCTTTATTGTTTTGGCTGCCTGGATACCCTCACTACTCAATATATATTCAGCCACTCCTCCTGGAATTAACCATTACTATATTAAGGAAATTTGATTAACAAAAATATAGGCCAAATAGAAAGAATATATAATGGTAAATAATGGTAATTTAAGAAAAGATTTTAAAAATGCCCTCAGGCTTGGTGTAGTTGGTAGCGTGCCTCCCTTCTATACCGAACGCGGGGTCGGACTCCTGGCAGTCCGAAATGGATAACAAATGGCTTAAATATAAATTCCTGGACCCCCATTATGTATATTATTAATTAATAACGGTTATCGTATAAAGTCTTATATGGCCTGAGTTGCCGAAAAGACTGTGTGTGAGTGTGAGTGTGAATGAGAAAAAAAGGTGTTTAAAAAAAAAAAAAGATAAAAAATAAAAAACTATTTTTTTTTCTTTTTTTTTTTTTTTTTTAACAAGACATGTGAGTGTTTTTTATTGATGAGGCCAAACATCCCATGGCCCCCGGGAATCGAACCCAGGATCTCCGCCTTTCCGGGGCATAGGCGTGCTATCCATTGCACCAGGCCACCGGACCCTCGACCTGCACCAATAAAACTCACTTCCCCTTATATGCAGTTAGTCGCGCAAGTTACTAACTCGTAACGAATAGGTGAAAAACTTTAAAGAAAAATTTTCCACCTATGCGCCGCTTGGTTAACCAGTAGAGGGACAGATATCTGGATCTGCTCTAACACACTACTGTAAGCAGCAAAGCCCAGAGGGCAGCGGGGTTAAGTTATAGCTAAATATTTTTCGAGATCTATTATTTGAAAAAGATAATAGTATTCAAAATACCTCGATTCGGACTTTAACTGAGTCATAGATATATTTAACAAGACATGTGAGTGTCTGACACTCACATGTCTTGTTAAATATATCTATGACTCAGTTAAAGTCCGAATCGAGGTATTTTGAATACTATTATCTTTTTCAAATAATAGATCTCGAAAAATATTTAGCTATTTTTTTTCAATGACATCTACACTCCCCCTCCGCCTTTCAACAGCTTATTTTCACCCTCTATCCTTACAATTGTTAGTGAAATAAAAAATATTTAATTTCATATTCAAAAGAATTGTTTTTCGCAGTCAAATTATTTGATTCTATCATTTTTTTTTTCAATGATAAAATGCATAATAATTACCTTTAATAAGGCACTCAAGAGGGTGTGCTGGTTGACGGTGAGGTCAGGGTGGGTTACACTATATTAATTATTCACTTTGATTCACTTTAAACACAAAAAAAAGAGCAGCGCCTGCATCTCGGCCACGCGCTCGACTGAACGAGAGATAGACTTGTCTCTCTCTCTCTGTATAGGAATAAATAGATGGACATAGCAATTCCCTTTTTATTAAAAGTAAAAAAATACCTTTTACTCTAATCTAACTATATTTAGAGATGGAAAAGAATGTCAACAAGTGATTTGGAATATTCCAAGGCCCTTCTTAAATAATCAACCCTTCATCTCATCCCTAATCAACCCTTAATATTATAAAATAATAATCAACGCTATTTTTTGAATGTTTTCTATTTATTTGGTTTGGCTTCGATTTAGCTAAAATAAATTAAAAAAACATTTTTTTTTTCAATTTTTCAACCCCTTATCCAATCCTAATAAATAAAATAATTAACAATGCGATCGCCTTAGGCGAGCTTCGCGTCTAGTCAGAAAAAAATTAAAACCCTGAAAAACTTCCCTGGATCCGCCTTTGGGTTTTACACATAGTATAATTTTCTAGAATGAGTCTTACTTTAGGCCAGGGGTTTCCAAACTTTATGTTACAACACCTTCCTTAAAAATATTTAATCGTGTGACGACCCCCCCCCCCCCCCCACACACAACATTTAATAAAATGATACAAAAACAATAATTTTTAATTCTAAAAAATATAAATTTATATAAAAAAATTTTCTTTATTTATTCATATTTATTATTTTAATTAAAAACTCCGTCCCAGAATCTTCTAAATTATTTTATTTATAAAACTAGCAATCATTTGGAAAATTGATCCTGGTGGCCAATATTCGCGCCTCCCCTTAGACTAGTCCGCGCCTCCCTAGGGAGGCGCGCCTCACAGTTTGGAAAACGCTGCTCTAAACTAACAAGGGGAGGGGCACGACCTTGGCATTTCATTTTGGGATGAAACTTCGGGTGATGATTGTATACCGTTAGGGGGTTCACCCCTTGAAATAGTAACGCGCAACGCTCAATAGATACGGAGAAAATGACGTTTAAAAAATTCAAAGTTCGCTTATATACTAGTTAGGCTTTTTATATGACAATGGCGACAATAGTCTAGCAGGTAGCGTGTCTACTTACCAAATGGGCGCTTGGGGTTCGAATCCCGTGCACGACTTGTTTTTTTTTTTAATTAAAATATTTATTTTATTGTTTTTACAATTAAATAAATTTATTATTTAATATTAAAAATTATTTATTAATAAATAACTATGGTGTTATTTTGCTAACAAAAAAAAAGACTAAATTTTAAATCATAATTATATTCAATAGCAATATTTTAAATAACTACCAAATAAATACACTATTATTTAATAAACTATTATTCAAAATACTATAATTTAGGCTATTAATAAGTAAAAAGTTTCAATCTTATTTCTTGATTTTACATTATAAGCATTTATACATTATACTTTTTTATTACAAACGTGAGACTGAATGATAATCATCATAAAAACATTTGAAACAAAAATTTTTTCGGCATCTAGCACAATTAATTAAAGCGGAATAATTTTTACAAGAACAATGAATTATTTTTTAAAAGATCAGTTGGAAAACAGACAAACATCATTTACGTTCACAAAAATTTCTCTATTAATAAATAATCTATAATATTAAATAATCAATTTATTTAATTATAAAAACAATAAAATAAATAATTTAATAAAAAAAAAAATAAGTCGAGGCGAGATTCGAACCCCAAGCGCCAGTTTGGTGGGTAGACACGCTACCTGCTAGACTATTGTCGCCATTGTCATATAAAAAGCCTAACTAGTATATAAGCGAACTTTGAATTTTTTAAACGTCATTTTCTCCGTATCTATTGAGCGTTGCGCGTTACTATTTCAAGGGGTGAACCCCCTAACGGTCTACAATCATCACCCGAAGTTTCATCCCAAAATGAAATGCCAAGGTCGTGCCCTCCCCTTGTAAGTTTTAAAGTTTTAACAGCGACGTTAACATGTTACTTTTATTTCAAAGTAATCAAAATCATACCTTACTTTTTTGGTTAAGGACGCCATTTTTATTTTAAATACGACGTTAAAATATTAAAGGCACTCCTGACATGACATTAATTTTTAACACTATTTACTAAATGTTGGGGGGTTTTTCAGGAGCTAAATGTGAAAGTTTCTTAAATAACTATCTGGAACAAGTGAAATTTGTGGCACAAGATTAAGGGAGGGACCGCTGTAGACGGACTGTGCCGCTGGTATTAGCTATTTAATCTCAAATAGTCGCAAAAGTTGATCACTCAGACAAGTTCATTCGACTTGTTTTTATTAATTTTTTGACACAACATAAGGATTTAATGTAAATAATTCAGAAAATGGTAATTGAGAATAGAATTGTCAAACGTTCTCTATTTTTTTTTTTTTTTTTTTTTTTTAATTTTCTCTTTAGTTTGAGGCTATTAAAAAGTTTCTTAAAAAAAAGCATTTTCTTCACCCTATTGAAAGTCTAGCAGTAACACACGCAACCTTCGCCCCGGTTAACCACTTATGAGGGTTTATCTTCCTTCTCCCCTTTATTTTCTCTCTCTTATAAAAAATGTCAAACACAATCTCTTCTTTTCAAACAGATACGAACAAACTCTTTCGTTAGCCGTCCGTCGGAGACATTTTTTTTTTAATTTCATTTAAATTAACTTGATTCCCAACAACAGTTCAATGTTGTTTTGAAGGGCGTGAGAGAGTGTATGTGTGGGTTTTACTCTTTTTTTTTCATTTTTAATCTGTTCATGTCGCCACCAGCCAAAATGGATTATATCCCTTATGTCCCCTTACCACCAACACCCTTACGCCCTTGATTTAAATCCATTTTTACAAACGCCTCTGTTCAATTGTCTGTTTTTAAAGGAGGGGGAAAAGCTTCGTTTCATACAAGATTTTGATAATATAGAAAAAGAAAATGATTTGGTTGGAGAGATTTAATTTATATATAACAAATAAATTTATTCAATAATATAAAAAAAATTTAATTTAGAACAGCCTGCGCCAATAAATTTTAAAGTAAGGAAAAATAATTTTTTTCGACCTCTGAAGCCAATTAAACACTGGCCATATTTTTCTATATTATTGAAAGTTAATTTCACGGAAATTTATAAAACAAATTCAGAAACTTATAGTACAAGAGGTGAGATCTCTCTCCTTGCATTATAACCCAAAATGTAACAATGAGTAAAAAAAAATAATAAATAATAATAATAGTTTGAACTCTCTGAAAATGTTAGTTTTAGTAAAATTTTATCTTAAGCCTAATATTTCCCAACGTGGGGTCCATGCCCCTCAATTCAATGCCATACAGTGCCATACATGATTTGCTGAGCAGCACTAAAAAAAGAAATTGACTGGAGATAACAAACCGGAGAGACTTGAGATTGAAGTTAACTAAATTGGAACCTAACATAAAATCTCTTTGCAACAAGCATCAAGTTCAAGGATCTTAATAAATTTTAAATAACAAATAATCACAAGTTATTGAAAAATCATTCATTAAAATTATTTTGTTCTTGAGAAGCAGTCAAAAATACATGTAAGAGCCTCAGTTTTTCAGATATTCATTGAGACGTTTCAGGAGAATAAATAAATTTTTCAATCTTCCTTTTTCAAAATAATTGAGCAATTTCATTAATAATACAATATTTCATTTCTACTCCAAACAGAAAAAAGCAGCTAAAAATAAAAGCCTGCGATTTTCAACAATTCATTGAGAACTTTACCGCGAAATTTATTTTTCCATCTTCATTCTTCAATATTAAATCAAAAAGTCAGTGTATGTTTGTTTTTGTATTAAAAAAACACTCATATTTTTTCACACTCTCACTCTCACACACATTAAATAAAATCATCGGACTGCCTGGGGTCGAAACCCACGACTATTGGTATACGAGGTTAGCACGCTAACCTCTACACCAAGCTTCGAGGGCCAAAAATAAAGTCTCCGATTTTTACAATCCAACCAGGGAGGTGTAAAATTCGGTTTGTTTACGTTTTTTCCATTCCAAGAGAGTGACGTCATGGAGCTCCTTTTTTTGTAAAAGATCTTTTGGAACAAAACATTTATAAATATTTATATACAGTATATTATTAATAAAGCAATGTACATACCAGGGACTAAATTTGTTTAGTCAGAAACTATACAATTTGCAAATAAAACAAAATGAATGTGAACTAGGTTATGTACAGTCAACAATGCTGCCAAATAGAAAAAAATAAGCAAGGAGCAGCTTCATGACGTTGACCAATCAAAAACTGTGACTGAAAAATTGTTTGTTTACTAGTTTCTGGCCAACCTTTGTATTTTAAAGACTGAATCCAACGAGACATTTCGAGAAAACTTTATTGTTTCTTCTTCAGTTATTCAAAATTGTTAATGTCCCGGGGATGATCGTAATAACTCGCCCGTTATGATTTATCATAACGGGCGCCCAAAATAAAAAGCCTCCGATTTTTACAATCCAACAAGACGTTTTGGGATAATATTATTGCTCCATCTTCAGTCTTTTAAAATTGTTAAGATGGGGCAATAACATTATCCCAAAACGTCTTGTTGGATTGTAAAAATCGGAGGCTTTTTATTTTGGGCGCCCGTTATGATAAATCATAACGGGCGAGTTATTCGATCATCCCCGGACATTAACAATTTTGAATAACTGAAGAAGAAACAATAAAGTTTTCTCGAAATGTCTCGTTGGATTCAGTCTTTAAAATACAAAGGTTGGCCAGAAACTAGTAACAAACAATTTTTCAGTCACAGTTTTTGATTGGTCAACGTCATGAAGCTGCTCCTTGCTTATTTTTTTCTATCCATCTTCAGTCTTTTAAAATTGTTAAGATGGGGCAATAACATTATCCCAAAACGTCTTGTTGGATTGTAAAAATCGGAGGATTTTTTAAATTGGGCTGCATCTGATCCTTCTTCTGTTATCTTTCAATATAAGGAGAGGGACAAAATACAGGTATAATATGTATCATATAGGAAAGGAAAATAAATTTCCCTAGTAAGTTCTCAATGAATTGTTGAAAATCGGAGGTTTTTATTTTTAGCTGCTTTTTCCTGTTAGAAGTGGAGTAGAAATATTGTAACATTTATGGAAATGGTCAATTATTTTGACCCGCCGACCCCGAACCGCGGGATTAATAATGGCGAGAACAGAAGAAGAAGAAGAAGAGGTCAATTATTTTGAAAAAGGAAAATTGATTTAATTTTTCACCAATATGTTCTTTCCAAATTTTCAGAAAATAACTCAACTAGAATTATAAAAAAAAAAATAGATATGAAATAGATTTGACATTTATTTGAAAAGATTTGTCTAAACAATAGAACAAAACAAATTTGAAGTCACCTCTCTCTCCCTTTCGATGAGTTTTTCAGGTAAAATTAAAAAGGGTTTAATTGAAGAGGTTCCCATAACCTTTATGAGAATGATAGCTATCTCCTAAATTAGGGATAATCTAACTAACTGTAAATTTAATCTCTCTCTGATCAGTTCCCATTAAAAAACAAGATGATAATCATCAAAGGTAAGCCTTTCTCCTCAATAGATTTTTTCTGATAAGCAAACAAACTCGGAGCATTTTTTTTTTCTATCTATATTCAATATTTGTCCATCTCTCTCTCTCTCTCTCTCAAAATTCCAATTTCTATATGTTTAACGTCTGGTCGAATTTCGAACAATGGCTCTGCATAAAGAGATATATCTAATTTAAATGGAATAATAATATTAATCAAACAATATGTAGGGTGCATTGTGGTACCAAAGATGGATCAAAAGCTTCGACGATGCATGGTCGGTTATGAATGACCCCATCCGCTTACTCGAAAATTAAGGGGGAGGAGGAGCACATCATCTCAATACTGATTGAGTATAATGATATTTATTAATATATCTGTATTTGAATTTTGATCAATGCCTCCCTAAATCATTTTAAGAGGTTCGATCTCTGGAAATAATTAGAAGCCTCCAGGATCATTTTTTTTTTTTTATTATTTTATTATTATATACTCAAACGTCCGCTAAATAGAAGGGATTTAAATGGCTTATTTTTTTTCATTGATGAATAAATATTTTAATAGAATAGAGATTAAGAAAGGCTTATTATATGTAAATTAAAAAATATTTCTTAAAATTTAATATAACGCTAGTTTAAATATTTAAGATTATTTTCTTTCACTGTTAGAATATACTGCACTGATTCTTAACAGAAACATTGATGCTCCATGAACTTTTTGCAAGATATTTTGTGATTGTTAGCCAAAAATGAAATTAATATTTCTAAAGAAATGTTTGTCTTTTAGTCTGTGTGTCCGTGCCCAGACAGCTTGGAATATTGCAGTAATATTACAGAAATATTGCCAATCTTGCACAATTTTGACAATATTGTGAATGTTTAAAAAAAAAATTCTTTCCTTAATTAAGAAGAAAGGGCGAGGGTCCGACGCAGGCGGGCTCGAGTCAGCTGGCGGGGGGGTCCAGGGGCGAAGCCCCCGGCTAGGGCGACGCGGCTAGTACTTATAAATTTTACATCTGAATTCAAATGTTCCGTATTGTCGGGAACTAAATATATGTCGACACAAAAAATCTGGAGTGACAAGTACAGAACACAACTTTCGATTACCGAAGGTAAGAGAAAGTTGTGTGTTGTGCGACAGTCACACCAGATTTTTTTTTAATTCTTACTAATGGACTTGAGTCTGTCCACCTGTGCTTTTTATAATTAGTTATTTAAGATGCCCGTTTTTTGTCGTTCAGATAATATGGAAGTGTATTTTTTTAGTGGTCTCCTCCTTTCGGAGGGTGGATGATGTAAAGAGGGATGCTGTCTGTTCTCTGGACCAATATTATGTGAATAAATAAGAGCGGAGAGCAAGAGAGAGAAAGAGAGAGCATGGCCGCACACACAGTCTCAGCTTATTATTTTTTGGAACTGTTGAAAAATGCTCTCGCTGCTGTATTGGGTTACCTTGTTGTTTGTCGAACCATTAACCTTTTCCTCCTCAATTCAAAGTCGGAGGTGAAATAAAAAAAAGATATTGAGTGTTTGTCAAGCCAGGTGGGTGGAGAGACTTCGTCTTCTGTGGCTGCCGAAGAAGAGGAAGAAGACCACCGTGAAGAATGCACTTGACCACCAAAAAAAAATCTGGTGTGGCCGCACAGCAGCTTTTTCCTCATGACATATTTTAGTTTCCGATTTTTCTAATTTCTCTCTATGTAGTTTCTGGTGAAAATGTATTTTTATTTAAATGAGTAAAAAAAAAGGGTTTGAAATAAATAAAAACATTTTATTTTATCTTATATATTGTATAATTATGTAACAAAGACACGCCAAAGGTTTATAATCGATAAATATCTATTGCTTACAAGCAAGCTAGAGATAGTAAATGTTTACATATTTATTTAAATAAAGGTTAAATAAGTTGGATTATACCATGTTAATTATACGGGTATCTTCTTTCGCTGTGGCTTATCCCTATTTTTTTTTTTTTTTTTTCTAGGGGTCGCTCATTTTTATTTTCCCTCTCCACAATGTCCTATCTTGCGCATCCTCAAACTCCAATCCCTTCTGCCTGCAGTCCTCAGTCATACAGTCCATCCATCTTCTTTTGGGCCTACCCCTTGGTCTCTTTCCTTCCACATTCAAATTTAACATTCTCTTCCCCACATATTCCTCTTCTCTTCTCATCACATGACCAAACCATCAGCCTACTTTCCTGGATCTTTTTGGATACCTCCACCACCCCTGCCATTCCTCGGATCTTCTCATTTCTCACTCTATCCCTTCTTGTTTTTCCCAATGCCCATCTCACCATTCTCATTTCCGCCACATTCAACTTTCTTTCCTGTGCTTTCTTTATCGGCCAGGTCTCACTGCCATAGATCATTGCGGGTCGCACTACCGTTTTAAAAATTTTCCCCTTAGCCTTAGCATTTACCTTTCTATCACATAGGACTCCAGAAACCCTTCTCCAATTCATCCAACCAACTTGGATCCTGTGGTCTAGCGCTTTATCAAGTCCCCCCTCAGAAGACACAAAAGAGCCAAGATATTTAAAATCCCTGACTCTTTGCAGCTTTTCCCCCTTATATACCTCTCCATCCTTGCTTTCTCCACCAAACCACAAGTACTCCGTCTTCTTTCTGCTGATCCTGAGTCCTCCATCCTCTATTGCCTGTCTCCAACACTCCAGCGCTCTCCTCCACTATGACAATGTCGTCAGAAAACATAATTATACGGGTATATCCATCAATAACTGACTTAGCCTTAAATAATTGACTTTTTTCACGCCTAAAAGGAGGCTCCTTTGGAACCCAAGTCAATATCACGACCCCCCTATTTTTTTTAAAATTCAGATTGGTTAAAAAACTACAGGGTAGGGTAAGGTGGGGCAAAAACCCAAGCGGGGGAAAAGTCCGAAACCTCATTTTAAAATCCCCGCTAGACTTGGCGTTGTTCTAAACAACTTTGTTAGGTTGGTAACAACAAGAACAGATGACGATTCAAAATTCACTAGCATATTTGAAGCCGATTGTTAACAATGAGCAAAGTTATGTTTTTGTCACCTTCCATCTAATATTTATGGAAATTCTCATGATTGCTCTAGTTTTTTTTTAACCAATCTGAATTTAAAAAAAAATAGGAGGGGGGGCGTGATATATTGACATAGGTTCCTAGGAGGCCGCGACTTCAAAAAGTTTAAGAAGCATTGCTTTAGATCAAACAAGAAAATGGTTACAAATACGCAATGGGCCTACTTTACAGAAGCGATCCTGAAAATGTTCGCGTAACATTAGTTACAATAATTCATTTCAATTAAAAATATAAATTAATTTAAATAAATTTAAATATTTTTAATTTAAATATTTTAAAATTTAAAACTTATTTTTTAATTGTATTTTAATATTTTAATTAAAAAAATGTTTAATAAATTCTGTATTATTTAACGATTTATATATAGGGAGTCGCGATATTTAAGGAAGTTTAAAAATACTTTTTTCTATATAAATTTTAAGCTCTTGATCTATGGCTCAGTGGTAGAATATAAGCTTCTAGTGCCAAAGGTTAAGGGTTCCCATCCCGTCCCAGGAGAAAAAATTTGTTTCAATTGAATTGTATACTAATCAATTGAAATAAATTTGGACGGGGTCTAAATGGTGGCCTTTAATGCCGAAAAAAATCTTAAATAAAATTGAAAAAAAAAAATCAAATTTCTATTGTTTTTACCAATTAAATGTGTCCAGGGAAGCCGGAACGAATTTGGATCATGGGGGGGGGGGGGGCCCAAAAAAATGAATTTCTTACTCTTTTAATTTTTTTTAATTTAAAAGATTTTATTTTTCAAAAGTAAAAATGTATCATTTTTAAAAATAAATGAAATAAAAGAAGACATATTGCCCCCCCTCTGCCCCCTCCTGTAAGATTCCAGGGGGGGGGGGGCAATGTACCCTTGCCCCTCCCCCCAGTTCCGGCGCCTATGAATGTGTTTGTATTACTTTATAAAATAACGGAAAGGGGCGTCAAAATCGGCCTAGACCTAGCAATGGCACGAGACTTATTCGTTATTCACATACGTGGTATGAAAAAAAAAAGATTTTGAAAACCTCAGTCTAAATAATTAGGTAAGTAAACGTCTTCCTTCATCTGGAAGTTAGTTAACCCTTCGCTATTCGTGTACGAATTATCCATTGGCAAAATTTAATATGATCTTTTCTGTTGCTTATTTCCAAGCCTTTTTTCATCTCTGCTGAATTTAGAAGTCTAATTAAATTTGTAAAAAATAAATTCACAAATAAAAATAATACCAGACATGATAATTCCAGCTATGTAAATTAAAAAGGCAATTTGTAGATCTCCAAGAGAAAATATTTTTAATTTTTCTTCAAATTTGTTGTATTGGATTTGTTCTTTCAAAATTTTACGACTCCATTTATCGAGATTTGATACCCATTGAAAGATTCCATTTTCATGAAAACTTCTAATTAATTTTTTTACCTGAGAATAAAACGGAAATCCACGTTGTGCTACTGCTATTGATAAGGGATAATTCATCACTATTTCGGGTATTATGTGCAATTCTTTTGAATACTTTTTGATATTTAATAGCATATATCTTGCAGTTTCACAGTCCATCATTAAAGTCATGTTAGAATCTTTGTACAAATCATTTAAATTAAGATTTAAAAAAATATTTCGAAATTCATCAAATGATAAATTCCTTTTAGGATCAAAAGTATTTTACAACAAACGGAGCCCAACGATCTTTTAATGGATCTTGTTCAGGTAGTATATAAGTAAAAAAATATGAACAAATCTCTGGGTATTCACAATTAATTAATAATTTTGAGCGTTTTAGATCCTCTAAAGAATTCAATGAAGGGTATCTTCCGGGAGATTGCAAAAAAGCGTAAAGAGATGACTGTAAACCTGATATAATCACAATCGATACCAACATAATTGTAATTGTAAGAATTTTAAATGAAGTTTTATTTATTAAACCCATCCAGGTAATACTGTTGGAAATGTATAAATTCACAATTCGATAGAAACTCTTAAACGCAAATTCTAAATATTTACCTTTGGTGTTTTGAATATTTAAAAGAAAATAAGCAGCGACCGATAAATTTAAAGAGATAAACCAAAAGAGCCAAACTTTCCAATGAAAACTTCTCAAAAGTGCATGCCATTTTGGATACTTTTCTGCCTTATGCACCACAAAACAAAGAGAACGTATTGAGTAATTGTCTACATTGTACCGTTTTCCTTGTTTTTGTAAAGGAGCTGGAGTTTCTAAGACGAATAGAGATATGGTTTGATAAAAATCTATTTCCAAATCATACTTCAAATCTTTTAATTTCAAATTCCAATTCTTTTCTAGATATTCTATCATTAATTTGTGCTGACCATAATAATCCTCTCGGTTATACTTCAGAAGACTTGCAAGATCTGTTACATAGTAAAATTCTGAGGAATTTAAATTTGGTTTTCGATTGAAGTATGCATATTTCAGGTCAGTGATTATTTTTGATGTATTTGACCAAGGTTCACGAATAAAAATTTTCTTTGTCGTGGAACAATATGATGGATATTTAATGAAATAAACAATCCGATATAGAATCGAAGAGATTTCTGATTTAATTCCATTTAATAATGAATCAATATGATAATTGCATTTTGTTTGGGTATTTTTTGCATTTAAATAAAAAATTGTTTTGTCGTTAATATTGAACGAAGGATAAATGACTTCGAAGAGAATTACGTTTTTCTGTTCCAGTCCCATCCAGTAGTGCTTTTCATTCTGGCCTTCATAAACCACTGGTAAGTAGACACCGGAATTTAATTGTATATTAATTTGTTTGATAAATTCGTCAACTTGATTTTTTCTTCCTTTTGGGTAAATTATATAAATGATTTCTTCAATTTTTAAATGTCGGCGACATACTTCGATGAAATCATCAAAATCTTCTATGAGAATATCATCAACGTCTATTAAATGACAATGCAATTCATATATTAGGGAAAATAATATAAATATGTTTGTAAGATCCATTACTAGCAAGAAGTTCTACTTAACTGAATAATATTCCCTTTAATTATATTTTTTTTTAGATTTATATGTCTGATATGGGCTATAGAAATTTTATTATAAAGAAAATCAATTATTCCATTATTCCATTAGATATTTCAATTTATTTTAAAAGTAAGTACATACAAAACTTGAGAGGCAAAATTTCTAATTTCTAAGAAATGTATTATATATTTTGTTACTATGCCAACCACTCTCCTTTTCTATGGAGTAGAGTCGGCGCCAAAACGACCTGATGTGGAGTTGGAGCCTTGAACTTAGTGAGCCAAACCAATATTAAAAAAAAAAAAATCAATATTTTTAAAATAAATAAATCAACTTTTTTAATGCATCTTTTTAATACTATACATTTTCCTTAATTTTATTCAAAATTTTCATGTTGCATGATATGTGATTATCTAATTTAAATATAAAATATAAATCAACCTTTCCCATAAGAAATAATAATGTAAAAATTAGGTAATCCAACCCAAAATTCACACAAGAAATATATCTACGTTTTGCTATGATCGGGCCTCATGCTGAAGGTTGTTGATGTTTTTGCAAATATTCACTCTTTTTAATTATTGCCAGCCGGCTCTGAAGATGGCCTAGATCTCGGGCCGAAACGTCAGCCATGAGGGCGAGAATTGAAATAAAAGAAAATTTGGCTGCAATCGTCTTATTTTTTCCTGACTGCATCACCATTAAGCCTAGAGCCACAGATCTTGATCAATTGAACAAGAAAATTACCTAACAGAAGTCGTATACCGAGCAAAATTTGTCATATCCACGAATATATAGCCTACAATTGATGGAATTCAATGTCATATCCAAACAGAATGTATTCCAAAGCAAACGAGTACCAAGATACACAACTGGAAAAAATATCTGAAACCGAAAATTGAGAAGGGGCAGCCTGCAGTTTGTGAAAGAATAAAGCGATATTTATTTCTATTTAATTTCTTCTTGCATCAATAATTGTGGATGATGAAAAGGGATTCCTTCTCTTAACTTTTACTTGTCTTTTAATTATAAAACAGAGAGATAGACATCTTTCTCTCGTCTTTGTTTTTCAGTTTGATATTTAATCAACATTTCTGCCTTTCTTACAATCTCTTTAGCAATATTTTATAGGCTACATTCAAGCATGTATTATTTATCAAGAGTAAATTTAAATATAATTTGACTAGCCGTAAGATTCGCCTTCGGCGAACCTTGCGCTAGCCAGAGGAGCTTTGCCCCCCCCCCCCGGGCCCCAAGCTCGGCTGCGGCGAGCAATTACCCGCCCGAGGCAAGCAAGTTTAGGGGTTGCGGGCATGTTTCTTGCAAGGCCATGGTTGAAACCCTGAAATTCCCGGAGCGTATAACTTCTTAATTTGTGTATTTGCAAGTACGAGTATCGTTGCATTTTGATATTTTCAAAAAGGCTTTTAGTTTTTTTTTTAAATCGGACTAAAAAATTGACCCATATTTTCCTTTAAATTTAAAATATTTAAATTAAAAACTTAATTTATTAATTTATTAAAAAACTAAAAGCCTTTTTCAAAATATCAAAATTAGGACCTCTCGGTATTGTTTCAAAGAATTTTTTAAAAAATTTCATGCTTCTAGCATAATCCGTTAATTAAAATTTTATATTTAAAGTAAAACAATGATATACACTTTCAAACCCTATATATTTTATTAAAAAGTTAAAATAGAGGAAAGTTTAATTGAAAAAAGAATATAACTCATTCAGTAGTGTATCCAGGTGGGGGCGAAGGGGGGCGCACGCCCCCCTCTCCTCGCCCCAGGCTTATCAAGCTTTTGGCGCCCCTTGCGGATCTGCTTTTTCCCAAAATCTCCGACTTTTTTTTTTTGAAATTTCAGAATAAATTCATTTTATATCACAAATCCGGAGAAAAATTACAAAAAAAGCCCATACGAGATTCGAATACTAAAAAAAAAAGGTCGAACGAAAAACGGCGCCCCAGTTGAGCTTCGCCCCCTCCGCCCTCAAAGGCTAGTTACGCCGTTGAACTCATTCTTATCGACGAAATAGAATTAAAAATATTTGAAAAACATGAATTTAATTTTTCATATTTTTTTGGGAGACTCCGCCGTGTATATCCATCAAAATCTCGACGCCGAATTTTTGACATGAATCCAATACTTTTTTCTCTATATATTAACATATATAGGTAAAAAAAAGTAAAAATAATTGATTTTTTTCTGCCTTCAGATAAGGGATCGACGAAAGACAAGTTGTAATGAAAGTTTCATTAGAAATTGAAAGTTAATTTTAGGGTTAATTTTAATGTATTGGAAGCCTATCTCTGTAATTTCGCGTTCTCCCTAAATGTAGAAATACTAACTCAGACTATTTATTTGTTTTGAAAAAAATATTTTTTTTTCCAGCCAACTGTTTTACGAATGAATTCTCGGTCATGTATACAATGATTTAGCAAATTTATGAATTTAAAAACGTGATGGCTGATCTGTATTTTTTTCAACTAAAACTTCATGTAAAGTAAATTACGATGTTAAGAAGAGATGAGTTTATCGCCTCAAAAAGTTCTTTCTCTGTCTTTTCTCTGGACAAATAAAAGTTTTGCAAATAATGGAGGCTGTCAGAGTTATAACGGTGATAAAAACAATCAAATCTTGAAATAGATAACTGATATAGGGAAATGATCTAAAATTATTAAACAAAAAACAAATATTTATTAAAATACAGTTATTAGTGAAAAATTATAATAGAGAGAATGAAATGGCCTGGAGATTACATAAAGGAGAATGAAAAATATTGGTATTAATAAAGATAAATAAATATAACACTTTAAATGAATGAAACAATCTTTATTACTTTCTTGGTATCCAATTCAATTTTTCGCCTGGGACGGGATGTGAACCCTTGAACTTTGGCATCAGAAGCTTATGTTCTACGTCTAAGCCAGAGATAAAGGTGTCATGTATATATCGTCGAAACAAATGTTGCTAATACTATCAAATGTGAAAAGCGAATAAGTCTTTAGAAATTAAATGTCCCTTTATATCTACAGAAATAAACTTTCCAATCTTTCGAAACTGCTGAATTTTTTGATGATGTTTTATACAAGAATAGGCCTACCGAATAAATTTGAATTCAATATGATCCTCAATAGCAAAAAAATTCTTGAGATTAACGAAAATAAAATGAGACTTTTCCATAAAAATTGAAATCATCTTTCAAATCAGGGAAGAATTCTTTGCGTTACAAATAAACGGACAAATTGAGGAGTTTTGTTTCTAGTTTGGGACCATTTTCAGGCTCAAATTCAAAAAATCAAAATGCCTGACACTCTGACCCGACAGGCTTTTCTTCTTTTTACTTTCTCTTACCTATATATATATGTAATATATATATAGAGAGAAAGTATTGGATTCATGTCAAAAATTCGATGTCGAGATTTTGATGGATCTTCACGTTTTGAGGTCCCCTGAGTCCAAAAAAGTGGTTTTCGCGACATGGTCTGTCTGTGTGTGTGTGTGTGTGTCTGTGTGTCTGTGTGTGTTCAATTTTAAGCATGAAGGAATTGAGCTAGGAGGCTGAAATTTTATATATAAGTTAAACACCCCCCGGGACCGACAAAATAAGCTTTTAATCAAAATCGGCCAAAGAGTACTAGTACTTTTCTGATGTACTTTTTCAGTTTTTTTCGATTTTCTCAAAATTTGCTCCAACGATTTTTTTTTAAATTCAAAAATCAATTAATTTTTAGATTCTCTTTAAAATGTATATTCTCATTTTGAAATTGAAATCTTCTGAAGACCACTTTACTCCTGTATTTCATAGGGAAGATAGGAGAAATGGTTGCCATGGTAACAAAATATAAATATTTTCCCATGCTTATAATTTTACATCTGAATTCAAATGTTCCGTACTGTCGGGAACTAAATATATGTCGACGCAAAAAATCTGGTGTGACAAGCACAGAACACAACTTTAGATTACCGAAGGTAAGAGAAAGTTGTGTGCTGTGCGCCAGTCACACCAGATTTTTTTTTTGCACTACCTTTCTGCTTATTTTTTTTCCCCTCTCTCTCTCACAACTTGAGTACATATTTGTAAGTAAATTAAAAAAAAAAAAAAATGTTTCCCCCCCAAAAAAAAAAATTTGCCCCTCCCAAGAAAAAGTTAAAATGACGCCACTGTGTGAATATAAGATTATCGTGTTCATATTACATTATCAATGTCTCCTTAGAGTTGATTGATCTATCAAAAGACGATTAAATACTTATCGATTAAATAAAAAAAAGCCAAGTTAAATATTTTAATAACTGACATGGCATCTTATTCAGCAAATTTATTGGATGGAAACAAAATACAATTATTTGATTCATAAAGATATAATATAAATATGTAGAGAAGTAGGCTAATTTTGATGAATGTGTTTCGATATTACCGTGAGAAACGCAAGTACTCCTTTGTGCCAAAATTGTACAGGTGTTAAGAACAAATGTCTTCAAACATTCCTTCTCAAATAATATCCCTAGAATTCCATTCGATGAGATATTTTTAATCATACTGATATATCCTTTTCTGAGATAATTACAATATTTTTTAAATAAATGGCCTAGTGATTTCTTTGGAGAAGACTTTATTGAACTAGCAAGAGATTGTGTTCCATCATATTGAGAGCTGAGCAGTTCTGTCAAGAAGAAAGAACAACGCAAGTCACCAAGATCGATGTAAACAAGCAAAGTAAGAGGTACAATAACTCTGCAGATGGGTGACCCCGAAAAACCAGCGCGTGGAACGTCCTCCGTTTGCCACCGATACAAAAATTTAAATAAAATATATAGGCATGGACGTACCCAGGATCAAATCTAGGGGGGGGGGGGGCATGGTCAGATCATGGTCGTCCAGGGTGGGGGGGGGGGCAGATCATGGTCGTCCAGATTGTGACATAGCTATTTTTTATATAGAGGGGTAAAGCCTTCGAATTAAAGGCCTAAAAACCCTCGAGTCCTAACAAAAAGAATCATTCCCCGTCGCCAACCACCAATTTTGTTTCGTTTCATCACTTTATAAACATTTAATTTTTTTTTTTGATGCTTCTAGGGGGGGGGGGGCGACTGCCCCCCTGCCCCTCGCTGGGTACGCCCATGTATATAGGCTATACAAATAACCCCTAAATAGCATCGGTAGGTAAAATTTAAAAAAAATCCTCTAGAGGGGTGGCCTAGAAAAACAAGGTCATTGAACGACTCGCGAAGTCATCAATAAATCGATTTTTCTTTTATACAAATTAGATACAGTATTTCTGTAGTCTTTTTTGCAAGTTTCTTTAACTAAGACTTTCAATTGGCTAAATAGAGGGAGACAGACAGACAGACAAACGGACAGACGAACATTAACGAATTATATAGATATAGAATAGATTCAATGACGATTTTTCGATAATTGAATAGCTATTGAGATAATCAATTAAAAAATAACCTTCCCGCAGCGGCCTAGCTAGCCTTTGAGAGCGGAGGGGGCGAACGCTCAACTGGGGCGCCGTTTTTCGTTCGACCTTTTTTTTTAGTATTCGAATCTCTTTCGAGCTTTTTTTTGTAATTTTTCTCCGGTTTTGTGATATAAAATGAATTTATTATGAAATTACAAAAAAA